>BQNB010035568.1:0-50765 GCA_026074375.1 Tanacetum coccineum
TAAAATTGACAAGATTTCATTTATGGATTTCTACTTACATATAAATGATCAAATCTTGTTGAGTTATTTTCAAGCTTTTCATTGTGATGCAATTATGGGATAAATGTTATATCAATTCTAAAGAAATCAACGAGATTACTTTTCAAATGACACATTTAGAGGTCGTTCTCTTGTATCTTGTGCTATTGTATTATGAAGTAACGCCCCCGGACATATTTCCGCTGCGACACATTTTTGGGGGTGTTACAGATTGGTATCAGAGCCAAGGTTATAGAGAACTAGGTTGCATATTTTACCCTAGACTATAACCGTTTTCACAAGCATTGCATCACATCAAACACTTTCAAAGTGCATACACATTACTTGCTTACTTGCTTACATTACTTGTTACATTATGTGCTTACATGACATACATATATATAATATATATATGCTTACATCCCTTTGCGTATATCGTACCGTTATTTTATATAAGAGTTATTTATATAAATACCAGAATATTTTTAAGACATTGTGGGTTGCACAATGGTCTCATTCTACTCGTCAGACATTGTGAGTTGCGCAATGGTCTCACTTCGTTCTCAGACATTGTAAGTTAAACAATGGTCTCTAAGAATAGTATTTTCTTCATAGCTTTATACAATATCGTATTACGTGGAGACCGTCATAAATTTTTGTTTACATGGGATTATGTATGAATCTAAGTATTACAAGTCTTGTATGGGCGGGACTTGTAATATGAGGATTGATATGATAATTGCTATGTTAACAAAGCCCGTCACAGTTCTGTTTACATAGGATTATGTATGAATCTAAGTATTACAAGTCTTGTATGGGCGGGACTTGTAATAGGAGGATTTATATGATAATTGCTATGTTGACGTTCGTAAAGGACTTTTATACCTTAGTTACTCTAACCGAGTACACGATAACGATCTAGGAGAAACAATGTGATTTCTATGATATTATTACTCCCCGTCACCGAAGACGATTTAGAACACTCGTCCCCCATACTCAATTAGAGCACATGCATCGTCATGTCAACCAATGCCTTGAAGGTTATAGAGTACGGCGTATTGCACCGGTAAAAAATTTTTAATAGTAGGATGATTATAATTTATTTATTTGAAAGGATTGGACCCTCTTAGTTAAAATAAATAGAATTATAAATCCCGAACTATAAGTTTATCATTTTCTTACTACATAAATTTGGACGCTTCTTTATTGTAAATGAGAAATTATCAATGAGTTTCTTAATGTATCCGATAAAGACACGAGTAATGACCGAAAAGAGAATCACACATAATCCGTTTAAAAGGGTCTAGAGACACAATCGTGTCCTTGCCACTCTGCATAATCTTTAGGCTCACTTGAGCTACCTTATCAAATGTCTTAAGTATTACTTTTTGCCAGTGCTAATCTTTTCGCGATCACAGAACTGTTTGGTGGAACTAGCAGACTTTACAAGCACAGAGTTAATGGAGTTGATTCGTCCTTAAACTAGCGACTGAGTACCATAATCTGCCGTCTATCGTATAAGCTCTTCCGCGAGCTCCTCCCATTTGTTAAACTTTATTCCGGGAATATTGTTTCTCGAAATGTCCTCATTCTCGGCATCCCATCACCATTTGTTATAGTATTGACGTTATGGTCGCTGCTGTTGGGTCCTGGAGCGGTCCCGACTGATACAACTTTATCCAATAGGTAATGCAACCCTCCTTAAACCAGATAAACACCTACCGACGAAACAGATAGTTGGACTATTCATTTCGGGCCACTAGTAGGAAGACTTAGGTCGCGATACATCCTAGTACTGCCAAGTAAGTTGGGTACTTACATACATAAGCCACGTTGATGTGAATCATCGAACATTACAAATAGTAGAAACGAGACTCCGTCCTCGGACATTTAGAAACTTATACAAACATACTCACGCGACTACACTTTCTTCTTGAGGTTTTCACTATAATGAGACTTTCCATATAACGCGGTTATACCAGTCATAAGATCTGTAATGATATATTTTGTGATACCCATTTTGATGGATTAAATATCCTGGAGAAACCTAGCCAAAATTTTTGGTAGATTGAGAAGTGTAGAAACACCGAATTTTGCTGAATAAAGTTATCAGCATCTTGTTTAGAACGAGTTTATTAAACCCTAAGTCTTTCCTCAGTCACACAATCGGATAACACAAATTTAATCTCGGGACGAGATTTCTTTAAGGGGTAGGTACTGTAACATCCGAGAATTTTCGGAATTTTTAAAGGAGATATAAGTTATTCCTAGGTTGAATTATCAAAACGAGTAGCTAAATCACGTTTTCATTATTCGGACTCTAAAGCAACTTGATGTAAAACGAAATTCCTGACGACTTTTTAGTTTTGCCCGAAACCTGGAAACGAGCGAAAAAAGTCTAAAACAGCACCGAAACATTTAACAGAAACAACATACAACGCGGACACACAAAAATAATTAAAATTGTTTTTAGTTATCAGTATTTATTTAATAAAAATATTAAATAAATTATTCATCATTTTTAATTAGAAGCGTTGTTGATAACGTGAATACTCGAGCTTAAATCCATTTTTATTTCGGACGAGGCAAAACCGGTTCGCAAAATGAATAACAGATATTTTATTAAATGTTATAAAATATTTATGAAATATTATCAAGTGAATACTCATTTTTATCAGAAAAATGATTTGAAAAACAATGGCGCAAGTTTCGTGCGTTGAATCGACCGTTAACTAGCTCAAACGAGTCCCGAACCGGAAGTTATAAAAACTACATTAGATGATTATTTTTACACAAGTAACCGCTCCAACTGATAATTATCTGTGTCACTTATTTATTAAAGTTTTTTTATTATAAAATAAAACTTTTATAATTTTTTTTTTTTTCATTTCATTCCATCTTTATACACTCACACACATATCAAACACTCTCTCGTCCCCTACCTCATTTCTCCGCCCGGCCACCACTTTTCCCCACCGGCCTCCGCGTCCGCCGACTGCCAGAAAACTTTTCGGCGAGTTTTCTTCCGGCAACACCAATATGCTCTCCCACTCAACACCCCTATCTTACTCGATCCCGCTACACACTCTCCTCCACGCCGCCACCCATACCATCATCGACGACCTTCACCATCACAGCCACAACACCACCAAGGAGCGGCTGTTGGTGTAAACACCAATGAGGGTGCGTTTGTTTCTGATTCGCAGTCGCAATAAAGGTGCGTTCGGTGGTATAATAACAAAAAGGGTGCGTCCGTTTTGTGGTTAAACAACACAAGGGTGTTATTTTGGGTGGTGCTTAGCACAAAGGGTCTGTGTGGTTTTTTGTAAAAGCACCACAGAGGTTGCGTTGGTTCGTGTACACAATGCCGCAAGTGGTGCGTACGGGTCGGAGTGTTTGGTGTCCATGGGTTTATGGCAGCCAACGCAGCGGTGTCTTTGGCTGTCAGGGTCAGCCGCGGGGTGTGGATGCGTTTGGTTTTGGTTATAAAACGAAATGGCGTTTGGTTTTGTTTATAAATGAAAGGGAGGTATAGGTTTTGTTTATAGACATGAAGTGGGGCAGCTTGGATTGTTTAAAGAAACGAAGGTGCGCGGTTTGTTAATAACAAACGAGGGGTGTTGTTTTATTGGGTTTAGCAGAAAAATGGTGCGTCGGTATGGCTGTCCGAAACAGCGGGGTTTGTGCGAATGGTATGGCTGCCGAAACGCCGGGGGGTTTGGGCTTTTTTGTACCACAAGGGTTTTTGTTGTTCGGTGGCAGGAAAGCCGCAAAAAGAGGTGTTTGGTTTGGGTGGCAGTGCCTCCGGGGTGTCGGGTTGGCTGCGAGACAGGAGGGGACCACCGGGGGAGGGATGTTGGGTTGGGACAGCGGGTTAGGGTATGTTTGGTTTATCAAGAAACGCCACAAAGGGGACGTTTGGCTGTCAAAAACAGTCCCAAGGTTCGTTTTGGCTTAACACCACCTCATGTGCGTTTGCTTCTGGGTTTTAGAACCGCAGCGTGCCTATATGTTCGTGACAGCCCTATAGGGCGTGTTGGTTTTGATGTAAACAGTTAAGGGGCGTTGGTTGATTTACACACTTTATAGCAGAGTGTTTGGATGTGACAGCCAACGAAGGGTTGCGTTTTGTTTATAGATTTTAGCAGCTAGGGGGATGTTTGTTGGCTGTGTTATTCCACCACAGTTAGGTAGTGCGATTGGTTTCGTGGTTTATCACCACACGGGGTGCGTCGGGTTTGGGTTGGTTTGGGTTTGCAAAGGAAATGGGTGCGTTTGATTGTGGTGACACCGAAATGGGTGAGTTTAGTTTTGCACCACAAAAGTATTTTGATTGTTTTTGTGTATTAAATTTATCAGATTAATTAGAAATGTAGAAAACTATTAAACTTGCGGCGTCAAGTATAATATGTAATTAAGGATTAAAACCGGATTGATAATAATAGTATAAGCCAAAAGAACACATTTTTTAGATAAGTTTTGAACTAAAAACACTTTGGCGCATTGAGTTAACGGAGAAATTGTGAGCAGAAAACGAAACATGAGATTCGGGATTCGAGATTTTGAAAAGATCGATTTTGGTTTACAAATAAATGAATTATATTTTTATGACGATAAGACATAAAACGGGACTTTTAACTCCCAATAACGAAGAAACTGGAACGAAATCGAAATATACACTTTAGTAGAAAAATAGTTTATTTTAATATATATTAAAAATGGCAGAGTTTATTAAATTAAAACGAATTTGAGGCACATTTCCGAGTCCGTTCGGCCTTCCGGCGAAACAACGGAAAGTTGTTCGTAATGACGTTTTACTTTGCCGCGAGGATTGTCAGTTTTAAAAATTAAGACATAACGGGTCAAAACTAAAGGTCGGTTAATATATTTATTTCACTAATAAGTTTTTTAAGATCATTACTCGATTCTAAAAAATGTAAGGTCTAAAAATAAGATAGAGCCTAACTAACCGGTAAATATTCGACATAAGCTATGATTAGACGGAAAATAGTATATATTCATATAATATACTAAGGGTTAAGGTTTAAAGACGCGCAAGTAGATTTCTCATCACATGTATATATGTATGTATACATATTAAAATATGTATGATTTTTCGTCGTTACGATGTACGCATCGTTGATCGTATTTAATACGTGTATTATAATAGGACGACATAATAAGAGGTCGTAGGTCGAGATCGTTGCAGATTCAGGGGGGTCGTTTGTGATTTATTTGGATTATTTGATCGTGTCTTTGATCAAGGTGATTTTATAGCTCCCCACTGTTTTTTTTTTTTTTTTTTTATTTTTTTTTTTACTGTTACATATTATTTTTTGGGTTGAGAACATGCTTGTTTACAAATTCATTTTACTGGATTGTTTACAAATAGTTAAACATACTCATTTACATAGCTCGCTATGGGATACATTACTTGACTTTATTTTTGGTCACGAATGCATACTTTACTTTTGAAATGATTGTCGGATTACGATTTGATTGGCGCCTGCGGGGCCAACAATCATTACTGCCCGGGTGTTCTTGGAGGGAACACCCATGATGGGAACACATTATTTGTATTACATGCCCGGGTGTTCTTGGAGGGAACACCCATGAGGGGAACACATTATTTTAAATCACTGCCCGGGTTGGGTACATACAAGTCTACGTCACAGCGTCATGAACTGTAAATCACTTGGAGGGTGAGCGCGAATGTTATGAAATAGATCTATTCGGGTGTGGTATCCCTTTTCTTGAAAGTGGATTAGCTATCGACGGTAACGAACATATAGTCGTGATGTCCACGCGAATGAATATAAAATAGATCTATTCGAGGATTGGACAACCCCCGTTCGGGTGACTAGCTTATCACAGTGGAAACAACTTTAAAACATGTCGGATCACGTTGGGACTACATGGGCCCTCGACAAATACATACTTGAACATTTGGTGACATTAAATTGGTCTAGCATTCTTTATAATCTATGATAAGATTTGGTACATTTGGTGACATTAAATTGGTCATGCATTCTTTAAGTAAATCTTTGGCTAAGATAGGTACATTTGTGACATAAATAAAAATATGTTTGTTCATTCTTTTATAAATCTTTTATGATTTTTACATGGTACTGTGATGAACAGTGGCCAAATACATTCAGTTGAAAATTACATTCTTATTTAAACTATTCTATGAACCTCCCATCTTTAATTTGACACTTTTAAGCAGTTTTTCTCACGGTGCATTAGATGCTTGGATTATTTGGATGTGCATGGAGTCTTTACATTCAAGTCCTTTCATGGTGATGCAATTATGACAACTATATTTTGATTTTAGAAAAATCACGAGATTGTTTTTACAAACAACACATTTAGAGTTCGTTCACTTGTATCTAAGCCCATGTGGTATTCCGCTGCGTTTATGATATTGGGTGTGGTTTTACAGCTGCTATATGTAAAAAATGGGGTGTTACACTGTATGAGGTGTTTTTAGTTTGAAGTGTTCATGTTTCAGGACTCTGAAACAATTGTGGGTTTGTGAGGTAGAGTGTGTGGTTGTGTTCAGGGTTTTACTGAACTTTCCACCCTCAGGTGCTTGTTTTTTGCACCAAACATAATTCAAAAAGTGGAGTAACTTTTCCTGAAAAACTTTTAATTTGCCTTGCCATATTTGAGAAAACCTTTTTAGTATGGCTTGGTGTTTCATAAGTATCATTAAAAGGTTCTGGTAAATCTTTAAGCTGGTTATTCAAAAAGAGTTGTAAAAACCTTGGATACATTAAAAACTTCTTTGGATCCAAGTTCCTTAACATACCATCAAAAATCAATTTAGAAAAATTAAATTTTTGACCCTTTTCCAAACATATAACTGCTGAAGCCAAATTGGTTGAAAACTCATTCCAGCCAGTTGATTTTGAACTTATACAATGAAGGATGGTATGTATCAGGAATTTCCATTGTGGAGAGAATGAACCTTTTTGAAAAGTAAGTTTTGTTGAAAGCTATGCATACCTCATCAATGCAGGGTTTTCAAAAATTTCATTATTTGTGAGGCAAGTAATACTATCCTCATCATCAAAGAGAAGATCATTCCTCACTGATGATTCTATTATCACTACTGTCTTGCCATCAACTATGGCATGGATTTGCTTCACTGAATTGATTGTTTTGGAAGTGGCAGTATTCCAAAACTGTTCAATATAAGAAGTATAGATAGTGGGACTTACAGTGAGAGCATAATTGATCGAACATGTAGATAGGAAGTCCACTATCTAATGAAATTCTGCATTCTCATCACTCTTTTCTAAATACGTGACCATGTTGTGTTGGTTTATAAAAGCAAGATCAGCCATGAATAATTGAATTTTGTCAGTGTGAAAATCGATTAGGGTTTGATGAATTATGAGCAAATGGTATTTGTGAAAGATATTGTTTGATTAATAGGCTTATATAAGCACTAAAGAAAACCTAAGAGGAAAGTAGCCATTAATTTGTCAAAAATTACCCCTGAATAGTATTTAGTAACGGTAAATTTTGCAGTTCTAAGTTAGGCTAGCAGTACTAAGTTTGTACTAGCAGTACTAACTTTCCGCAAAAAACCTGTAAATTTTTGGTAAACTACCCAAGCCATCAACGGATTTGAAGACTTCTTATAAACCAGTCGCCGTTTGCCCTGGAATAGGTAAGTCCTTTCTTGTCTGATAGACATGTGAATTGAATGACACATTTTGTTATGTTGGTGAAGAAACAACATTTTGAAAACATCAGCAGTATGAACTAAGTCACCAGCATTCACATCAAATCAGCATATCCATGATTAAACATATATCCTTTAAGCTCTAATCCTGCAAAATGTTAGTTCCAAAAACAAAGAAACACAATCCAAATCATCTTGCATATTGCTCATAATAATTGACAGTATTAACTTTTTAAGCATTTCAGTACAAGTTATCAGGTACCAGAATTAAACCAATTTACATCACTTGTCACCTCTTTGATTTTTCCTTTGCACACCCATTTTCTAAGCATCCATGATGTATAATCCGCTGCACTTATACACATAGTTCCATATAGCCTTCCCTCAAACAAAGCTTCTATGTGTATTATCAGCTATGCCAATACACATATACAGAGCAACACTAAAATTAGACTAACAGAATTAACTTTTTCTCCAATAACTATACAACAACATGCCTTTATTCATCACAAGCACATTAGAAATTACTAGATAGACATGTGAGAATTCACGAGGATCCGTATTTATGCATAACCTATGAATAAAAGTTAAAAACTGTTATCTAAACAAATAAACCTCTCCTCAAACAATACTTTAGAGATTAAGTAATCCAATGTTAGCAATCAAAAAGTTAAACCTGCTAACATCAAAAGCCTTTGTGAGAAGATCTGCAACATTGTGGTATGTGTGAATCTTGATCACTTGAATCAACTTCTTCTCATAAGAATCTCTAATGAAATGGTGCCTTATCTCAATGTGCTTGGTTTTAGAATGAAACATTGGATTCTTCCCAATATAAATGGTGCTTTAATTATCAATGTAAATCTTAGTGTTCATGAAATTAAACCCATAATCAAGCATTTGATTTTGGATCCATAACACCTGTCTACAGCAATTAGCAGCAGCAACATACTATGCTTCAGTAGTAGAATTGGCTACTATAGTTTGTAACACCCTTATATTTCATATATCAGTGGAAGGGTCATTTAGGGTGCTATGTCTTAATACAATAACTCAAGCATAGAAAACGACTCGAAAAGAGACGTTTTTAAATATAACCATTCGAAATAAAAGTTTCACAACATAGGTCCCAAATGTTTTCATAATCAATACATCATTTTCAAATATTTTCTTCGAATGATTTTCTTTAAATGGGCCTTCAAAATATTTATTTCATTAGCTTCTCCGAAATCTTCATCACCGAATTACCTTCAAGGACCTGAGATAAAACATGCTAAAAAGTCAACAATAATGTGAGTGAATCCAAAGAGTTATATATAAGAATAAAATAAATTCCGAACACAGTATCATATTCACAAACTCATCAAGACATAACGATTTGGATCAGACAAATTATAGGAGATTATTAAAAGACTCATGAATATATATATATATAATAAATTCCGAACACAAGTATCATTTCTCAAAATCATCAAGACATAACGATGTGGATCAGACAAAGTTATAGGGGGATTATTATAAGCCTCATGACATTAAACGTTACCATATAATAAAAATGCCCACTATACACCCTCGCTATGAGTGCATATTACTCTCTATACAACGCATCCGTAGTGTCATTTTCCTGACACATGACGATAGCCAGTCGTCACGGATTGGAGGTGGCAACCTCCAAATAGTACTATTTCATGTATAAGCGTCTACCATTACCCGGTAGTTAACAATTCATGATTTCCGTGGGTCTTTTATCTAGCGAGTTAAGCTAACTTATAATAATCAAGACTACTAGCATACATTCGGGTCCCTTGTGTTCTATTTTTAAAAACAAGCATGTTATCCCCCTCGCGGGTTTATAAAACAATTAAAGTATTAAAATGCGAGGCTATGAACTCACCGTAAGTAGAAGAAGATCAGAAGTATATGACGTCTCGAACGAGAAAATAACTCTTACGCACCACCTAAAAATAAGTGCCGCGTCTTAGTATAATTATATAAGTAAATTATTACGTAAAATAATGTGACGAGTGCAAAACATGTTCACGAGATATGTACGACTTCGATCTTAGACCTAACCAAGTTATTTAGACTCCTAAATCCATATGTGACCTGATCTTATGTGACATTAAGCATCTACCAAGTTTTGTCGTTTAATTCCAAGTTTAACCACTTTTATTTATACGTTTACTATTTTTAGTATAGACGTAAAATGTTAAATTCTGAAGTTAACCCGGTTTTACGGACATGTATCTCAAAATCTAAAAATGGTTATCATACATGGCTTACACCCCTAGAAATCCCTTAAAGTCTAGTTTTCAAGAATGTAAATTAGGTTTACTGATTATTTAGTTAACATAGTGAAATGGCCATTTTACCCTTAGTAACTCTATCCAGATTTTTAGGTGTATTTCTAGGTTTTACTAAATTACTTTTCGAAACTCAAATGGTGCATCTAGATGAATAAAAATGTTGTCTAATGTAAGTCGTTGCAGTCTTAAATTTTGTGGTTTTAGTCACATGATCTTCCACCATCTTCTTATTTTAATTTACTTCTCAACTTGGATCCTTACTCACCCCCCCTATCTCTCTCTATATATATATATATATATATATATATATATATATATATATATATATTCATACATGTGATGAGAAATCCACTTGCGCCTTAGATCCTAAAATCCCACAATATTAAGTTACGTTCGTTCTTTTATAGCTTAGTCAAAAACTTTCTATTTTAGGAAACTTTCTATTTTTAGTAAGTTATCATTTTCGGAAAGTTACCATTTTTAGTAAGTCTCGTTATCCAATTATATTTATAATAATAATATTAATTATCTCGTCGAATCCTCGACGTTCAATGTGATTATTAATTAATTGTATCGGGATTATATCCCGTACGTTTACAAAAAGTTACTATTTTTAGAAATATATTCATTTATAAAAGTCGCTAAGTCTAAATTGTTATTCTCGTAAAAATAATAGTGTTTATTATTTTTATAAACAACCGACACGTTTAGTATTAACCCGTTGACTTTTTAAAGTCAACATTTGACTTTATTTAACTTTGACTTTTATATGTATATAAGTGATTAAATCTGACCCGCTCCAAATGACCCGTTATATCACATTTTCACGCTTCGGACAAAGAAGAAATTTTATGTAAAACGATATTCCGGACAACTTTTTAGTTTTAGCCGAGACCCGAAACTCGACAGAAAATGATCAAAATGCCCTTTTTCGATTCTGCTGTAGCTTTGACTATTTTAAATAAAAGACAGATGTTGACCTTGGGTTTTGACCCGTTATTACTCACTTTTAAGATCGGCAAGCCTCGCGGAACAGTAAAACATCATTTCGAGCAACTTTCATGTTTCGCCGGAAGGCTGAAACGGACTCGAAAGTGCCCGAATCGAGCTTTTAAAATCCTGACAGCAAGCGCCGTTATATACTAGTGCAGAAATTAAATGTTTCGAATATATATATCGTTTTCGTCATAACTTTTTCGTTATTAAGAGTTAGATTTCCGGCGACCATGGCGGTTTCCGGTGACCGGAAAACTTTTCCGGTGGTGGTGGAGTGATGGTGGCCGGCTGCCATGGTGGAAGAGGGCGGAGTGGGATTATCTAGTTGTGTGTATGGTTTTTGTTATGAAAAATTGAGAGCAACCCAATATTATATATATATATATATTTATATTTATATACTATATATATATATATTTTATTTTATATATATAAATCTATATATAGTGAGACTTCTTTTCGAACATTCTTAGTGCGACGAACTGACAGAGAACCACAAAAACATGCGTGCACTCCTTCAATAATTGTATTTTTGCACATATGTTCTAAAAACAACATATATGTTTTAAAAAAACATAGTTGTTCTAAAGAATTTGATAAGAAATTGAAAATACAAAATTTTTCTTTGAAGGTTTGCATGTATGTTCTTATAAGACGTGCAACAACAATATTGCGGCCGTGTGTAAGGTTTTTGTGAAAGAAGAGGAAAAGTTCATGATGATACTGAAGAACATAGGTGGATTCTTACGATTATTGATGATTTTTATGTATTTTTTTTATTTTTAAAAGGCGTGCATGTATGTTTTTTGGTGGTTCTGTCAGTTCTCGCACTAAGAATGGTTCTGAAAAGAAAGTCCCCCTATATATATATATATATATACTATATGGCACTTTGGCCACTTGACACATTTAGTCCTCCCCTCTTTTCTTGTTTTGTATTTTTGACACTCCACACTTTTACTTAAATAAAAACCGACTACCGTGGCTCGGGATTATTTTTTTCTTTTTATTTCTTGTAAGTATTTGTGTCACATTTAATTCAAAGTGTAACTTGTACAAGTTTTAAAGAAAACGCGAGCTATGGCCAAGGTCGAGAGACAAAGACGACACGGTTCATAAAATAATATTTTATGGTCAATAAAATTATAACGAGATGCGTCGTAAATTTTTACGATACTTAAGACGTTTAACGAACACGCGGTCAAACGTCGACTCGCGAAACGTCAAAAATAAATATTTTTAAATTTCCGTTCGTAATAAAATACGAAAATAACTATTTACGACAAATAAAAATTTAAATGTCGACGTTCGCTCACACGAATTTATAAAATAATAATTATGACTTCGAATTTGCGATCATCATACGCGTCGTGAAACTCGGGTTGTTACACATCTCCTATCATCTTTAACCTAAAAATTGATCTACCTCTTTTGGTGTGATTTTCGGCAGCCTTTTTCCATTTCCGGTCAATAATATCTTTATTTTTTGGGTTTCTGGCCGTCGGCTTCACATCCCTTGTTCCTATCTGTTCTAATGGTTACTTTTCATTCCATTCATTCGTGTTTAGTTACACTAACATGATGTTAGTGATCATTCTTTTTAGATCTGGTTATGTTTGTGTTTATCGTGTTTTGGTTTCGATTTGGGTTGCGGCGTTTAACCCTAACCCGTTTTGTAACCTTGTGTTCTCTCGCAAACACACACCCAATTCTACATCACAGAACCATAACACGTTTTGGTTACATGTGGGTCTAGCATCAACATCTCCTGATCATAAAGGTTTAATACGTTGTTGTCTGATGAAGGAGAAACAAGGAGGTTGATGCTGGAGGAGGGGGACAACACCGGTGGTTGTTGGAGAAGGATGGAGACGGCGGCAACGAATGAGACGACGGTGCATATGTGTTAATGTTATCTTCTGTTAATAAACTGCATCGATCTATAATATGTGACGTTTATTCCAATAGGTAAGTAAATCTTCTGTTTATTTTTCATTAATACGTTTTGAGAAAATTTTGTATGAACTGATGGGAAAATGATTTAACTTTTAATAAATTTATTGTGTTAATTATGAACATGGTGTATATTTGGTCGTAACTTGGATAGTTGTATAGTACAGTTAATTACAGGAAACAATTTTTTTTGTGAGATTCTAAAGCACTTGAATTATCTTCGGCTTTAGCCACGCTTATGGTAGGAGCATGTCATGTCTTGATGCCCAAATTCAAAGCTAAGTCCGCTTTTAAAGCTATTGAAAAGTATAGTGTGACTTCTTTTATAACAGTTCTGGCGATTATGTCTGATATCATCTCTTTAATCAGGTATGATCAATGAAAACGTATAGCTCTATTGAAAGTGAAATTGTATCGTATTGATCTTTTATCAGATCTTCAGGACCAAAGATGCACGAAAAGAATTACTCATGGTAACAAAGATTCTAAATGGTGGTGGCAGCCTTCCAGATAAACTATTTAAAGACGCAACTAACATTTTCTCTAATGCTAGTCTTTACACAGCTTATGGTTGGTTTATACTTAAATCTTTTATCCCAGTCAGTCCTAGGTATAGTGAATTCCTTTTTTGTGACTGATTGTTATATGGGTTTTTCATATATATAAGGGATGACGGAGGGTAGTTCGTCTCTGACTTTTATGACCCTTCGTGATCCTACAAAGCAATCAACTACTTACAAAAAGTCAGCTTTGGTCAACCAACAAGATGGTGTTTGTGTTGGAAAGCCTGCACCACATGTTGAGTTAAAGATCAGCACTGAGGATTTATCTCATGTGGGACATATATTAACAAGGGGACCACACCTGATGATTGGATACTAGGACCATATTCCAGCGAAAGAAAATTCTGGCAAAGAAGGCTGGCATGAAACTGGTGATATAGGGCGGATAGACTTTAATGGGAACTTATGGCTTATTGGGCGCATGAAAGGGCGTATCAAACATATATCCTGAAGAGGTAAGTAATCAAAAGTTCATTTGAGTGGTAAAAAAGTCAAATGCTGAATCATATTAGTACTTAGTTTGACATAACATGTAGAGTTTGTGGTAAAGTGTGTGTCAAATGTCTAATGTAGGTAGAGACGGTCATATTAAAACATCCTGGGATTTCTGCGATTCCACTGGACTTCCAGATGCCCGTTTGACAAAAATGGTGATTGTTTGTATTTAATTGAACCATAACTGGACATGGGTTGATTCAAGTTCAGACCACTCAACTATAAATAACGAACAATGCTTATCAAAGGAAACCCTCTAGCAGCATTGTAGAACAAATAATTTGAGCGGGTAAGTTTGTATCTATTAAAGGTGATAATTGAGACCTAATTACTTACTAAGGGGTGATGGCTTTCCCATAATAGGTCAAATGTCGATTCTTAAGGATAACGGATTTTAGTTGTGGTTATAAAAAATGCGTCACGGGATCTCGAACTCGTAAACTTTTGTAAAGAAAATGAGTTTTAGGTTTGTGAAGTAACTTGTCTAGCAAATATAAATGGTTTTGCACTATGAAGGATATGTAGGTTGTTTGTTAGCAAGTCTTTTTCAACTAGTTAGTTGTGTAGTTATGTTTGCAATTTAAATCTTTCATGCTTGTTGTTACATAATGAAATTGTGATACGAAATTTTATATGTTTTTGTTTATAGCTTATTTATCGATTAGTTTTACATTTAGTTTAACATTGCATAACTTGATACAATTAGTTTTTTTTTTTTATATATTTGTTTCAGGAGGATGACTCGATCATAGGAATGACGGTGTGCGATGAAGATGATGAATGGATGACTCACTCACATGAATGACACAAATGTTCTCGAACCCGTGCATATATGTTCTCGAACCCGTGCATATATGTTCTTGCACCCGTGCATATATGTTCTTGCAAGGGTACTCATATGTTCTAATGAATTTGAGAGAGAAAGTGAAACGTGCACATATGTTTTTCGAAGAGTGCACACATGTTTTTGAACAACATGGATATAGTTGGATTTATATTTCTAATGTATTTCATTTGATATCAAATTTTGTTTATGTATTTATGTTTTTGGTTTGTTATTTGTATTTGAAATGTATTTCATTTGATATCAATTTTTGTCTATATTTTGTGTTATAAATTTTGAAGATTAAAGAATGTGCACAAGAAACATATGTGTAATTACCATATTAAGTTAAAAATGTACACTAGAAACATGGAATTTACAATATTAAAAAAACATATATGCACTCATTTTTTTTCTTTTGAAAACAGTATATACTAAAAAATATATAAAATAAAATAAAAAATAATAATTCCGAAAATTAAAAAGTTTTTTAAAAAAACATTTTTTTAATTAAAAAATTAAAAAATCCAAAAATTGTGTTTTGACTCTTATACCCGTTTGAAATTAAAAAAAAGTAATGTACTAAATTCTAATGTTTTTTTTTGTTTAAAGTGGCTCTGTAGGTTCTGTACAAAAAGAGTGGTTCTGCAAAGAACGATACTCATATTATATATATATATATATATATATATATATATATATATATATATATATATATATATATATATATATCATGAATATTTCATATGTTGAGCTTAAATCATTTACTAACAAAAATAACATGTCAAAATAAAATTACGTCGCAAGTATATATAATTAACTTGCTTTATTTGTAAAAAACACGAAAAATACCAAAACCCGGCTGGGTTTCGAGAATCGGGTTGATCCGGGTCACTTCAAACACGACGGGTTTAATTGGGTTTCGAAAATATAAAACCATGTTTAATTTGACTCGCTTTTTTGACCGAAACCAGCTCAACTAGTTAAACCAACCGGGTCAAACCAAGTTTCAAAACATTACTTGTAACTTTCAGTTACCTAGTAACTAATATTATCATAAAAAACAAAAAAAATAACGAATTTTTGTCGGAAGTTGTGGGCATGTGATTGATAATCACCGAAAACTAAGATTTTCTCAGGCTTCAACGCTACAACCGTTTTAAGTTAAGATTTTATAGTAATATAAATTGTTATATAATCAAATAGATAAATAAACAAATAAATAAGGTCTTAGAACAAAATTCCGTTTAAGTGGAGAATGAGAATCTCTAGTTTCCCAACGACCTCAAAACGGTCGGTACATGTTCCCCCTATTTCTCAATCAAATGATATAGATGTGAATCTTTTGGTTGTTAGATATAAAGACAACTATTCATGTATAACGACGATAATGTATAATAGTGTTAATTTGTATCTGCATGTTAATTTGTTCCCTTTTGTATGTATAAGTGTCAGAGTGAGTTTGTATGAGTAGAGAAAGTTTATCGATTAATTCACAATATGTCCTTTTTGTTTTTGACTTTTTTCTTATTTTTAAGTTTTAAAATGAAAAATCTTTCGTAATCAATATATTTAAATATTTTGCGAAAAAATTGTAAAAAAAAACTTAATAAAAAAGGGTAAATTACACCAACGGTCTCTGTAGCCAGCCTCGTTTACCCATGCAGTCCACCGTTTTGAAAATCGGTGAAAATGGTCACGAGAGTGGTCATTTTCGTGTTTGGTCCCAATGGATGAACGGTCGTTAAGTCTTTTCGTTAGTGTGGGTATTATGGTAATTTCGCATAAAAAGTGTGTTGCTGCACCGTTGGTCCCTAACAGATTTTTTGGGTACACCTGTACACTTCCCATCACATTATCAATAATTTTTTTACTATTTACTTCACTTACACCTTTGATCTCTATCATTTCACAAGATTATTCCCGCCCAAATCATATTACTACTCTTTCACAAATCACTCACAAAAGCATACCTACATTATTTTTTTTGCGTTCAAACCCTACATGCAATGGTGTTAAATGACCAAACGGGATAGAAGCTTCGCTAAAAAAGTGGACGGACACCACCGACCGACTAATTAAAGATCTCGAATCGGCATATGGTAATGATTTGAAACCCTTTTGCTTAAAGATTAATTTTTTACAAATGTAGTGTTCTTTAGTTCTTTTATTGTCTATTTATGATGTTAATTTTTGATTTTGATTTTCAAAGAATGCACCCACTATGTTTTCGATTCGAATACATCATGGTGGAAATTTCAAAGGTATCAAGGCAGAATGTATGTCGATGGTCATGTCGACATATTTGATATGGTCGATATCAATCTATTTACTGTCGTTGCGTTGAACATGATGGTTGTTCAATTAGGTTATACAGGAAAGTTTAAACACCTATTTTATAATTATCTTAGACCACTGACTAGTCTAGATGAAGGGTTGTATGCTTTGGCATGTAAGAAGGATGTCCATTGCCTGGCTACCCTTGTTAGAAGTTTTAAGTGGGTGAGGGCTATAGAGTTCAGTGGGGGTCATCGGGTGTCGGGGACAATAGGCCACCACCACAGTGTAGGGCAACAGAAAGTGAGGACTGGATGGAGCCGGGTGGCAGGTCAATCAAGGTTATTAGTGCGGGTAATTAAGCGGGCGGGGAGGGACAGGTCTGGGTGGTAGGGTAACCAACGAAGAAACCAAGGGGGGATGCGGGTCACGGAGGCGCGGCGGCGGAGGGCGGCTAAATAGTTGGGGGTCTAAGAACGTGGCTGTGTTCCGTATCCGGGGGAGGCGGTGGTGGTTTTTTTTTTTGGTGTTATTTTTTTGTTTTGTTTTTTATGTTGTTAGTGTTTTGTTTTTGGTTTTTGTTTTTTTTTTTTTTTTTTTGTTTTCTGTTTTTGTGCGATGTGTTTTTCTGGTTTTGTTTTTTTTGTTTTTTTGTGTTTGTATGGTGGTTGTTTCTTTAGTTGTTTTTCGTGTGTTTCTTTTTCGTTTTTGTTTGTTTTTTTTTTTTTTTATTTGTGGTGTCTATTTTTTTTTTTAGTATTTTAATTTTTTTTTGTGTGTGTGTTTCATTGGTTTTTTGCTTTAAGTTTTATTGTTTTAATTATTTTCTGTTATTGTTCTGTTTTCGTTCTCTTTATTTGTATTTGTTATTGGTGGTTGTTTTTTTCTTTTGATTTTTGTTTTTTTTCTTTATGCTTATTTTGTATGTTATTGGTTTTGTTATTTTTCTATTTTTTCTATTGTGTTGTCTGTTTTTTCTATGTTGTGAATTTTGTTTTTTTCTCTACTTTATGTTGTTGTGTTTTTATTTTTGTTTTTTTCGTTTGGGTTTTCTTTTATTCTTTGTCTGTTCTGGGTGGTTTTGGTGTATTACTGTTGGTTTCTAGGTTTGGTCTTACTATTCTTTTCATGCTTGATTTTAGGTGCCTGTCACATTCTTTTGTGTGTTGTGTGTTATTTCATTTTTTAGGTTAGTTGTTTTTAATTTTATGTTATTTGTTATTTATTAGTATTTTTTTCTTTTGATTTTAGTGATTTTTAGTGTTTATATGGTTTTTGTCTTTGTTTTGGTCTGTGGTTTTTTTTGATTAAGGTTGTGTTTTTTTGTTGTTTTTTTTATATTATTTTGTATATTGTCACTTATGTTTGTTTTGTTCTTTTTGTTATTTTCTTTTCTTTTTACTTTTATTTTTCTCGTTTGTGTTTTGTTCTGATGTTGTTTTTGTGAGTTTTCTATGTTTTTTTATTCCTTCGTTTTTTAGTCTTTCGTTTACTGTGTGTTAAAACTTGCAAATCAGCTTCACTTATCATTCTTAATACCTGAAAATGATACTTGAAAAGTTCAACATAAAGTTGGTGAGCTCGTAGGTTTGAAGAAACCCAGTTGTTGTGCCAATATTTTAAGTAGTTGACAAATGTGCAATATGACAGTGAATACATGCAACACATTCCATTTCAAGCATAGCAACTCCATACTATCAAATCCTCATCTATATGGACCATTGCCACGAAATGTCCTCAATTCTTAATTCACACACACCTAAAGCCTACCAGCTAGAGCTATATATAGGGCAGAAGATCACATATCATTTCAAACCATAGCAAGTCCATGCTATCAATATCCACACATAAAGTTCCACACATCATATTCTACCAAAAATCATGTCATTCACATAGCAGTCATAGGCACATATCATTGTCCTAAAAACAAATCAACTTTTGCACAGTTCAGAAAATCAGTTCAAAACACATTTGAGTATCATTTTCCCCTAACGAAAAAGATTTAAAAAGTGAGGCCTCGAGAACTCACCTCAACAAGGTGACAGTAGCAAGATCAAACAAGTAATTGAAATGATGTCCGAACATGACCTAGTCCAATTAATTTCCATTTCAGATATACGTTTCAAAAGATGTTTTCTAGGTTGATGCATAGAGGTCAAACGAGTGTTGTGCGGTCACCCTTAGACGTTATTAGCGGTCTGCTGGTTGACGACTTAGTTTCAATATAACATACTCTAATTTATACTTTCATACATTGTACTTATACTATTTAAGTAAAATAGATAAGTAATAGAAGATAACTAAATAATAGACATTCAAAGTTGATGCAGTCATCATAAGACTTCAACAAGAAGTTTTGCAACTCCCTAGGCAGAGTACCTAACCGCTGTAGTAGTAGTATAGGCAAGACTCGGGGTTGTTATCATTCTCTAGGGGAATAGGTTGGGAAGGCTTAATCAAGGTCTAACAAAATTTTAGAGGTTGAGAGAAGATTATTTTTGTGTTTTTATATTTTATAGAAAGCAGGTAAATCTATGGTTTGAGAGGTTGGTTTGATAAACTACTAACTAAACTAATTGATAAACTAATCTACTGGTGATAACTTTATGATAATTAAATGTATTTACTTAATCATGCATTACTTATCAGATTGTTTCTCCTAATCTTGTTGCCTTGTCACACTTGTGATGTAATGTGTAAGTATTTCCTAAGTTATAAACGAATTACACGAATCCGTCATCTATTTAATATTCCGTTAAGGCAAAGCACAAGTAAGGTAGCATGAAGACTATTAAAAGGCCCCTAAGAGTATATTAAATGCGTGTGAAATACCTTAAGAGGGATCAACCATATAAGGGGCAAGGTAGTATGAAGACTGTTACCCTATGGTATCCTTTCTACGCACTTGCGTTTCCCTAGATGTGTCTACAGCGATACAGACAAAAGCTGGTTTTCTAAGGCCTAACACACACATTCATCAACAAGAAGCAACAGTAAAAGGATCTACAATCAGACTTTCATGCAATTATAAGCAAATACAAAGGAGGGTTTAGCCTCGCATGTTATAAAGGAAGTAAGAAGATAAATCAATCACACAACACATAGACATATTGAATGATTAATGATGAATAACCTTACTTAAATTAAAACATGGATCCAAGGTAGTACAATAGGGTTTTGAGGCCCTATAAACGACCTATGAAGCTGCTACAAGGACTAGGGTTTGTCTCCCTAAGTTATACAAAGTTATCCCAAAAGCTACACACTAAAACCCTAAAATCGGTTTTGTATATATAGAGGTGTCGTGGCGACGGCATCTGTTATGGTCCTGACGCTGTCGCTACGTGGATGATTCTAGATCCGCTTTAAGTTGGCCACGTCCTGACACCGTCTCCAAATTCCATACACCTTCACTGAATAGATCACGACGGCGTCGCTTTATGCTTGCGACGCCGTCTCCACGTTCTGTAACCAATACTTCTTCAAGGATTTGGTGCAGGTCCGTAATCTCGTCCGTTTCTTCTCCAAATGAGCCCAAGTCACTTGTATTTCCTCCAAATGCCATCCAAGTGTTAAAAACCTAAAAACAAACGATTAAGCACATAATCTGGGCATATTTGCATGATTTAAGGGGTTAAATGACCCCGAAATAGTATATAAAATAACACCTCATCAATACACCTAAGAGAAAGAGAAAATCCAAACACTTATTGTGAGGTGCTAGTGTATATTTTATGTGCTTTTAATTACGAGGTCTAATAGGTTGTGCCATAAACTATCTTTGAAAAGTCCGTTAAATGCCCCCGATATTGCTATTGTCTAGGTAGAAAAGCCCATTTAATTAAGGACAAGCAAATCCCAAGTGTAGGGGTATTTGATGAAGTGTCATTTTATACACTTTTTCAGAGTCATTTAACCCCCTAAATCATGCATATATACCCAAAATATATGCTTAATCATTCTTTTTTATATTTTTAGCATTTAGGAAGGTCTTGGAGGAAATATACATGAATTGGACTCAATTTGGGAATAAACAGGACAAGATTACAACGTTACACGAAGTGGTTTCAAGAATGCGCATACAATGCCTGGAGACGGCGTTGCAATGCCTAGCGACGCTGTCAGAACTTACAATTGACGGCGTCAGAAGTTGTGTGACGGCGTCAGAACGTAACCGCCTCAAAAGAAACCCTAGGCAAATTTGGCGAAATCGCGGCCTATTTCCTATATATACAAACTTGTTTTTAGGGTTTTAGTGTGGAACGCACATTTTTTTCACTCATTTTTTTATATACATTTTTTTCGTACACTTTTGCCCTGCCATTGCTTAAACATATAATACATCATAGGGGTTTATAGACACACCCCTAAACTTGAACTTTTACATACTCGATTATTTACAATCTAACTAATGACCCGATTTGAGGTGGATCAAAAATAATCATGAAGATCATCTACAAACATATGTGGGTATTGATTTAAACTTTTTTCCCCATTCTTTCGCGAAATAAAATATTATCATGACATTCCCAATCGTTCCAACAACGTATTTTAAGGATAGGGACTAGCAACGTGTACTCAAATAATTAAATTGGGTTAAAACAATAATGTACTAAAGGTGAGTACATACAAGGTAGGTTAAGGCGATTTGGGTGTAACGATTGGTTTAAGGGTGACAATGCTCTTCATTAATAGTCTGGCTTAACCAGAAAATTACAAGAACCGTGAAAAAGGATAGGCTCAGAGGGTTGTACTAGGGGTATCCTGCACTAAAAATGAGTGCATGGCAAGGGTGTGGGATAGTTATATGATCGATGTGACCATCATAAACAATTACAGGTTTAAAACATGGGTTAATCCTAGTGCCTTTATCAGATAACCTAAATTCTGGCCTATGCGGTCTCAGAATGGCATCACAAAAACAAGTTCTAGAATTTAATATACTATCGGTACACTCATAAATTTTAATACCGATACCAATGCTCTAGAAAAGGTGACAAAACCACATATACACATCCATAACGATGGAATAGACACACATGATTGCTCACTCCTTAACTCGAAAAAGCTAAAGGTATAAACTATCTTGGGTATCAATAATAGATACCCGAATTCCTATAGATCTAAAGGCGAACCTCACATTTTTAGGGTGGAATTCTGAGGGTTTTTTCTGCTAGTCATACACATTCCTATCCATGAGACGCTATTAATACTCGGTTTTCGTCGGTATGTGTCATAAAAATTTAAATTTTGGGTCAAAATTACCTTTTTATGCTATGTTTTGATATATTACCCATCATTTCAAGGACAAAGCAAATGGTACAATGAAGGAAAATAGTTTCTAAGGCTTATTTTCCCCCTACACTTAAGTTGAACATTGTCCCCAATGTTCTATAGAAGTACCCGTAAAAACGAATAAAAGGAAAAGAAAACAAGTAAAAGAAACTAGTACTCTCCTGGTTTGCTCAATAATGGAGAAGAAACATGTGATAACTGGTTGAATCGTCCTCCAAGAATTATCCAATGGTAATACTCCAAGGAACTTCCAAGCTTTTTATCATCAATATAACCTGTAAATCAAGACTACGGAAAACTACACCAAGCATAAAAAAAAACAATATTTGGCGGGTAGATAAATATACAACATGAATTTAGGGTTTTCGATCTACGAAACAGGAAGATAGGAGAGAGTATGATATAATTGTAGGTTTTAGCATGGTTTACAAAAGAATTACAAATTTAAATATTGCACATTTTATTTTTCAGAAATACTTGAAAATTTTCAAATTTTTACATAGCTGGAGACGCGACGCCGTCAGGATAAAATCTGACGCCGTCTCCAGCCTCTATGAAAATTTCTTCTTCGTTTTTAATGAGAAATTCCAGCACAAATTTTTTATAAGTCAAATATGAAAAAAAGTATTGCATAAAAACCTTGAATTAATCATTACATTTCATATAACTTGAAAATGACGCGGAATAATCTAATTAATTGATCTTAAATGCTTTGAATTTGGTTCTTACGAAAACAGATTATTTCCCTACACTTAGTTTTTGTTGCAAATTACCTTTGGATTACAATAAGACGAAGTTATAAACAAACAAAGCATGTTACAAAACTCATTCAAAGTAATCAAAAAAACAATAAAGAATTAAAAAACACGGACACTTCCTAAACTATGCGTTAATAAATTAAACATTGGGTTGCTCCAAGAACAACGTTGTTTTTGTTCGAGCTCACGAGCCTGACTCTACCCTTATTTAGTAACAGATAAAGAGGAGGGTTCCCCTACACTTGAGTTCAAGTGTGGGTGATAGTAACGGTACACACCATTGTGGTAAGAAGGAGCCATATGTTGAAAAAGTATTTGTTGAATTTTGTGCTCTAATTGGTGTGTTTCTTTCATCCTACCATTTTCTAATTCTTTTGGCCAAATAGGTAAATTAAGTCCTTCTTTAAGAAAAGAAACTTCTTTGGGTTCTAATTGCCAATCATTTTCAATCATCTCGAAATTCAAAAAAATCAACACCTAAAGATCCACTATGTCCTAATAAACCCGGTTTAAATCCATAATGTTTCTTAGGGTCTTCTACACATGGGTGATAATAGCAATACACATCCTTAGGGTAGAAAGACGCCACGTGAGGTGAAGGTGGTATATGAATGGTCAAATTGTCTACTATCTTCATCCTAAAACTATCCGGACTATGTGGTTTGATGGGTGGTTCGAGGCCTCTTTCGTCTCCTAGACTTACATCCAAGCATGGACAATTACCTAAGGGTTGCGGTTGAGGCTTCGGTTCATCAAAACTATTAACTTCCCTAGAACTAAGAGGAATGTCATGATTACAAGTATTCAAGCCTAAATCCTCTATTTGCAGTATCTTCTAAAAGGTTTCTCCTTATGGGGTTTCTAAAAGTCTCTTCTACTTTTCCGGGTGAGTAACGGGTCGGCTGTGTTTTCTCAAAAACGATGGTGGACTTGTGAGGTACTTTGTGGGCTTAACTTTTTCGCATCATGTTGGGACTTTCCGTTTCGGTTATTGTTTGTACCAGGCTCAAATCCAAAGATACTTTCCCTTACAAAAGGTGGACTGGGGAAGATTGTCTGGACGTGTTTGACACAAATTGACTTTGGTGAGACGAATTTAGGTGTATGGAAAGATGCCTTTTCTGTGAGAACTTCTGAGAATTTATAACTATTAAGAGGCTCAAGAACCTTAGTGTTGGGGTACCTTGTGATCTTCTTGATCTTTTTGGTTCTATTTTCTTCCATCCTTATTTCTTCCTTTAATTTCCCTACAACCTCCAAAGAGAGTTGCATGAAATCACTTCCAATAACACCCATATACTCTTCGAGTTGCTTAACTTTTCTTCATTAGATCTTGAATGAAATTCATCATAGATCCTCGAACTGCCCTCTAGGCGAGATGGAGTTCCGGAGGTCGTTGACGCATCATGTCGCTTTTATCCCAAATATGTTTTCACTCCTTTCCCTTTAGCGTGATTGCTCTCACATTAGTGTTCTAACTTTACAAAAAAAACTTATGATCCTTAATAATTGTTTAAGGTCGAGGTTTTTATAGTTGAGGCCCCCTTTTTCTGAGATGGTTGGGTCGTTCCACCCTTCATCCTCATATCGAGCTAACTCCTCGATGGTGGCCCAGGCTTTTTCTGCACTCATTTTCCTTAGTCGGCCTCCAGCGGCGTAGTCCACTGTCCTTTTTAGGGTGTGATCAATGCGGTCGTTAATATTTGCACATTGGAGCAGAGATTCAATTCTCATGGTAGAGGTACTTTTCAGAGTAAGTCTTGAATCGAGTCCTTGTTCAGATAAGATTCTTCTGATGTTGTTGGAACTTCAGGATATCCTTGCAAGTTTTAAAGTCCTTCCTGGTGGAAAGATTGAGCAAGGGAACGACCGTAGTAAGTTCCTCTTACAGTGGTGATGGAACCTGTTAGAAGACGTTCAAGCCAATTGCTAGCTTGATCGCGAAGGAAAAATTGAAATAAATGCAGGCGCGTTCTTTCCCTGTTTTCACCCATCAAAGGTCAAGTAGAGTCCCACAAGTTTTTGTGAAAATCCTTAAGGTGTTGGTTTAGATCCTCGGACCGTAAGGTCCGTGGGAATGAACATCCTTTTTTTCATTTGCCTAACCGGATGGTGTCAGATCGAAAGGTACTACGTTGTTCCCTACGAGGAGCTCGATGATATTCCTGTAGCCTTCGTGGCTAGGTTTGGAGTAGTATCCAAGAGTGCGGATAGGATTCTCGTCTCTCATTGTGGTTTTGATCTGTGTGAATGGGTTACAAAACATTAACACGAAAGAAAAGATTAGATATGAGGAGAAAGCTAATAAATTAAAGTCTTACTTGAAAGGAATCAAGTGAGTAGAACTAAGTTAAACAATGATCAAAACATAACTATTCCCCATGCAGCGACGCCAAAAAACTTGATGCGGTCGTCGTAGGACTTCAACAAGAAGTTTTACAACTCCCTAGGCAGAGTACCTAACCGTTGTAGTAGTAGTATAGGCAAGACTCGGGGGTTGTTATCGTTCTCTAGGAGAATAGGTTGGGAAGGCTTGATTACGGTCTAATAGAATTCTAGGGGTTGAGAGAAGATTATTTTTGTATTTTTATATTTATAGGAAAGCAGGTAAATCTATGGTTTGAGAGGTTGGTTTGATAAACTATTATTAACTAAACTAATCTACTAGTGATAACTTTATGATAATTAAATGTATTTACTTAATCATGAATTACTTATCAGATTTTTTCTCCAAATCCTGTTACCTTGTCACACTTGTGATGTAATGTGTAAGTATTTCCTAGGTTATGAACGAATTACACGAATCCGTCGTCTATTTAATATACCGTTAAGGTAAAGCACAAGTAAGGTAGTATGAAAACTATTACAAGGCCCCTAAGAGTATATTAAATGTGTGTGAAATACCTTAAGAGGGATCAACCACATAAGGGGAAAGGTAGTATGAAGACTCTTACCTTATGGTATCCTTTCTACGCACTCGCGTTTCCCTAGATGTGTCAACAGCAATACCGACAAAAGTTAATTTTCTAAGGTATCCTTGTAAATACTGTTTTGGGAAGATTGGGATTCATGGTAGTATTCATCTTATGAAGAATTAGGGAAGAAGTAATTTATTACCCCCAATAGAACTCAATAAGCTCCATGTTATTTTGATTCACCTCAAATCGGGTCATTAGTTATATTGTAAATAATCAAGTATGTAAAAGTTCAAGTGTAGGGGTGTATCTATAAACCTCCATGATGTATTATATGTTTAAGCAATGGCAGGGCAAAAGTGTACAAAAAATGTATAAAAAATGTATATAAAAAAGTGAAAAAAATGTACGGGCTGCCATATGCTTATGTCTATGTTTATATTAGAGTCAAGAAAAGAAAAAGAAAGAGATTAGTGTAGAGTTTTGTAGAGTTTGTATATTTTGTCTGAGTCTTTGGCTTCACTACCAAATCAGCGTGTATTCTTATATATAATTAGCTAACCCTTCCACTCCAAATTCACCCAAAGTCACCACCCAAATGTATCACATCCGTTTCCTTTTCCATTATATGTTATCTTACACCTACACCCCACAACCCTTTAAAAGACCTCTTAGATAGTAATGAATAATGCTTGCGCCCAGCGGTGGATGTTTGATCCTTTACCAAGCCTATGGTAATTTATATGCTATGACAGGTAATGAGTGTTAATTTTTTGTTTCCCCAATATGTTATAATTTATTATACACTCGAGTGAAAGAGAGAATCCCAAACACTTATGTGAGGTGCTAATGTATGCTTTCTGTGCTTTTAATTACGAGGTCTAGAAGGTTGTGTTGTAAAATACTTTTAAAGAGTAGGTTAAATGACCCTCATATTGCTATTGTCTAGTTAGAAAAGCCCATTTGCTTGAGGACAAGCAAATCCCAAGTGTAGGGGTATTTGATGAGGTGTCATTTTATACACTATTTCGGGGTCATTTAACCCCTTAAATCATGCAAATATGCCTAGATTATGTGCTTAATCGTTTGTTTTTGTATTTTTAGCATTGGATAGCATTTGGAGAGGATACACGTGACTTGGGCTCATTTGGAGAAGAAACTGACAAGATTACAAACCTACACCAAATCCTTGAAGAAGTATTGCTTATAGAACGTGGAGACGGCGTCACAAGCATAAAGTGACGCCGTTGTGATCTATTCAGTGACGGCGTCTAAAATTTGGAGACGGCGTCAGGACGTGGCCGACTTAAAGAGGATCTAGAATCATCCACGTGGCGACGGCGTCAGGACCATAACGTGACGCCATCGCGGCGATACCTTTATATATACAAAACCGATTTTAGGGTTTTAGTGTGTAGCTTTTGAGATAAATTTGTATAACTTAAGGAGACGAACCATAGTCCTTGTAGAAGCTTCATAGGTCGTTTATAGGGCCTCAAAACCTTATTGTACTACCTTGGACCCATGTTTTAATTCAAGTAAGGTTATTCATCATTAATCATTCAATATGTCTATGTGTTGTGTGATTGATTTATCTTCTTACTTCCTTTATAACATGTGAGGCTAAACCCTTCTATGTATTTGCTTATGATTGCATGAAATTCAGATTGTAGATCCTTTTACTGTTGCTTCTTGTTGATGAATGTGCGCGTTAGGCCTTAGAAAACTAGGTTTTGTCTACATCGCTGTTGACACATCTAGGGAAACGCGAGTGCGTAGAAAGGATACCATAGGGTAACAGTCTTTATACTACCTTGCCCCTTATATGGTTGATCCCTCTTGAGGTATTTCACACGCATTTAATATACTCTTAGGGGCCTTGTAATAGTCTTTATGCTACCTTACTTGTGCTTTTCCTTAACAAAATATTAAATAGACGACGGATTCGTATAATTCGTTCATAACTTAGGAAATACTTACACATTACATCACAAGTGTGACAAGGCAACAAGATTATCTGATAAGTAATGCATGATTAAGTAAATACATTTAATTATCATAAATTTATCACCAGTAGATTAGTTTATCAATTAGTTTAGTTAATAGTTTATCAAACCAACCTCTCAAACTATAGATTTACCTGCTTTCCTATAAATATAAAAATATAAAAATAATCTTCTCTCAAACACTAGAATTCCCCCTAGAGAACGATAACAACCCCCGAGTCTTGCCTATACTACTACAACGGTTAGGTACTCTGCCTAGGGAGTTGTAAAACTTCTTGTTGAAGTCTTACGACGACCGCATCAGTGTGATAGAGTCACAAACAGGTTTCTTAGTTGGTTCACTAGATACATGCCATGTCAACAACAACATTTTTCAGATCTATGTTCAATTGTTGTAATGCTACCAGGCTCATCAGTAATCTCTTCTATGGTTGCCCTAACCCGTGGTGGTGGCCTATTGTAAAAGTCTACAGCCGTAACACTATGTTCTATATAGACCTCAATCAACTTAAAACTTCTAACAAGGGTAGCCAGGCAATGGACATCCTTCTCACATGCCAAAGCATACAACCCTTCATCTAGACTAGGCAGTGGTCTAAGATAATTATAAAATAGGCGTTCAAGCTTTCTTGTATAACCTAATTAAACAACCATCATGTTCAACGCAACGACAGTAAATAGATTGATATCGACCATATCAAATATGTCGACATGACCATTGACATACATTCTGCCTTGATACCTTCGAAATTTCCACCATGATGTATTCGAATCGAAAACATAGTGGGTGCATTCTCTGAAAATCAAAATCAAAAATTAACATCATAAATAGACAATAAAAGAACTAAAGAACACTACATTTGTAAAAAATCAATCTTTAAGCAAAAGGGCTTCAAATCATCACCATATGCCGATTCGAGATCTTTAATTAGTCGGTCGGTAGTGTCCGTCCACTTTTTTAGCGGAGCTTCTATCCCGTTTTGTCATTTAACACCATTGCATGTAGGGTTTGAACGCAAAAAAATAATGTAGATATGCTTTTGTGAGTGATTTGTGAAAGAGTAGTAATATGATTTGGGCGGGAATAATCTTGTGAAATGATAGAGATCAAAGGTGTAAGTGAAGTAAATAGTAAAAAAATTATTGGTAATGTGATGGGAAGTGAAATCGACCCATATTCAAAAGTATTACATAAAAAACACACACAAAACCCTAGATCCATGAGGTCCTCATCCTCTCCATCTTCAAGATCCAAGATCCACTCATCTAATATAAAATTTGTAGGCTGTAATGAACAGTAAAATCCATAATTCTCAGTAGGTTTGAGGTTGAATTTGATTGCATGAGGTCATAGATAATTCTATTATGAACATTTAGCATTTAGATCACCTCTAGAGGATAAATAATGAATGAGTTATGATCAAAATACTAAACAAGTCTAAATTGGTCAATGCTGTACCAATTTTTGTAAAATTCATACTACACTGAACCATTTAAAAGGTGAAAAACTTATGGGTTGTAGCTAAGTCAGGTAGATTCGAAATCATTGGAATGGTCAACCAAACTCTTTTCGGTTTGTAAATGATTAAAAAATGGTGAAAGTAATTTCAGTCGAAATTATAACATGACCTTTAATGTATAAAAGTACCAATAAGTATATGTTATAACAAATGATGAAACATAAAAGGGGTTTATTCTATAAGTGGACTTAAATTGAAGCCAAGCTATAAAAATAATATAAATTATACTATTTATGGTTTATAAATTACAACTAATCGTAACACAAAAGTATACAAATTTTCCTAAAAACCCGAACTCTATATTATGTAAAATGGTTTTATGACTAAAACCCGAGGTGGTAAGACCCACTTCTTGGGAGTTTTTAAAGGCTAATAAAATGATAATAAAAGTATCCTGACCCCGAGAATCCGAAAACTTATAATAAAAGTCGTTTATGAGCTAAAATGGACCCGTAAGGCCTTATTGGGGCACTAGGCCCAATGAAACCAAATGGACTATATTGACTTAGCATTAGGCCTAATCCATTTGGACACTATAAATGGACTAAGACCTGATCTTAAAGGACCAATATCTATAAAAGGGCTTAATGGACTTGATTAATGGGCTTTTGAGCTAATATGGACAATACTAGTTGAAACTGACTTACATAGTGCAAATTAAAAACATGTAAAAGCTTAAGTTTAAAATACTTACATCATATAAACTTGATCATCATGTTAAATACATGTATACATATATATTTACTTTATTTATGAGTTTTCATAATTATTACCAACTAGAAACCTAAGACCCGTTACTAATTGTATAGGTCTCGGTTGATCGACTCGTCTACTCCCGAAGTTCTTATTCATATCGATATTTCTTCCGACATCACTAGTGTAGTTCATAGCCTGCATTTTTCTTACTTTAGTTGTTTCATAAACACGCGAGGGGCTGACATGCTTGTTTTTAAAATAGACAACAAGGGACGAATGTATGCTAGTAGCTTGATTAATTAAGTTAGCTTAACTCGCTAGATTAAAAGGACCCCGCGGAAATCATGAATTGTTAACTACCGGGAAATGGTAGATGCTTATACATGAAATAGTACTATTTGGAGGTTGCCACCTCCAATCCGTGACGACTGGCTATCATAATGTGTCGGAGAATGACAACACGGATGCGTTGTATAGAGAATAATATGCACTCATAGCGAGGGTGTATAGTGGGCATTTTTATTATATGGTAACGTTCAATGTCATGAGGCTTATAATAATCCCCCTATAACTTTGTCTGATCCACATCGTTATGTCTTGATGATTTTGAGAAATGATACTTGTGTTCGGAATTTATTATATATATAAACTCTATGGATCCACTAACATTATTTTGATTTTTAGCATGTTTTAACTCAGGTCTTGAAGGTAAATTTGTGATGTAGATTAAGGAGAAGCTTACTGAAACCTCAATCTCGCATTATGAAGCGCTCATTTAATAGAAATCATACGAAGAAAACATTAAAAATGATGTATTGATTATGAAAATATTTGGGACCTATGTTGTGAAACTTTTTATTTCGAATGGTTATATTTAAAAACGTCTCTTTTTGAGTCGTTTTCTATGCTTGAGTTATTGTATTAAGACATAGCACCCCAAATGACCCTTCCGCTGATATATGAAAATAGGGGTGTTACAGATTGATATCAGAGCTTAAGTTATAAAGAACAAAAGATTTTCAAAAAAAATGAACGAAATGATTTTTTTTTGAAATCTTTTAACTATAACTGTACAAGCGAAATCTCCAAATTACCGATGGACAAGAATGAGAAGGATTTATTTATCGATATATATATATGGAAATATATATATATATATATATATATATATATATATATATATATATATATATATATTATATCATAAAAATTTCATTTATTTGAATATAAATGTAAATTATGTAATTATTTAATACTAATACGAGATATTTATACGACGCAGATTGTCATGGAGAACCCTAATCATCTTAACGAGCCGAACGAAGTTATTCCCAAAGTGAACCTAGTTATTTCGAGCCGAACCAAGTTGTGAATATCCATGATCCCAACGAAATGGTTGACATTCCCGACGATATTGATTTGGTTGATTATGATGAAGAAGATCCTGAAGAAGATTCTAAAGAGGAACCCGAGGAAGATGTTAAGATTAAGCTCGAGGATGATGCTGAGTTGATATTTCCTTATGAGGTGGAGGGTGATAAAACCCCGCCACCTGGAGATGTGTCATCTGATTCGGAGTCAGAGGACGAGGAGGTCGATGTTGTACCCGAGGCTACGGCTAAGACTATTACCCAAAAGCCTTATGTATTCACGCACGCTCCTTTCAAAGGGTAGTTAAGGTAAGGAGAGTCATCTTCTGCTCGTGACTCATCTCATGTTGATGGATTAGCACCGTGGGCCTTAAGGCGTGATTTAGCGCGTCCGTGCACGAGTAGAGTATTTGGAGGCTGAGTTGGGTACATGCCAAACTGAGATTGCTCTTCTCAAGTCCAAGGATAACATTGGGGAAAAAGAAAGGGAGTTACTTAATCATGATTTTTAAAATGTCGAGCGTGCTTTGGGTAATGTTCTCGAGAGGATGTCGGTATTGGAGAGTGGGGAGAATGCCACATTGAAGAAAAGATTGGCTGAGACTGAGACTAAGGTGGTGCTGGAGTCGGTGGTGCTGGAGTTGGTGGTGCCGGACCGGCAGCGCCCGAAATTACTGGGTGTACTTACATAACATTCATGAAGTGTGACCCACACCCTTTTAAAGGCACCGAAGGTGCCGTAGGATTATGTCAGTGGTTTGAGAAACTAGAATCTGTGTTTCGAATCAGTGATTGCAAGGAAAGGGATAAGGTGAAATTTGCAACTGCTACTCTCCAAGGTCGTGCATTGACTTGGTGGAATGGAAGGATTGCTTCCATGGGTATTGATGCTGCTAATGGTACTCCATGGACTGAGGTGAGAAAGTGGATGACCGAGGAATTTTTACACGAATTGATGTTCGCAAGGATGAGCAAGAATTGTACAACTTGAAGTTAAAAGGGACTGATATTGATGGGTATACAAACTGATTCCACTAATTGGCCTTGTTGTGTCCTAGAATGGTGGAGCCTAAGCAGGTGAAGGTAGAGCAGTATATTCGTGGGTTATCGAAGAATATACGTGGTGATGTGACATCATCGAGGCCTGCTGGTATTGATGAGGCTGTCCGTATGGCTTATCAGCTCATGGGACAAATAATACAAGACAAGACTGATGAGGTTTCTAAAGGTGAAAAAAGGAAAGGTGAAGGGGATCGTGGTGGTCGTGGTGACAACCGAGGAATTTGGATGGAGTCATATCGACGCCTGACGAATGAGATATCGTCGAAATGGCAAAACTAGTCAAAAATGGAGACCGAAATTTAAATGAGTAATAAGTCCAAAAACTTATATAGCAACACCTATATATGTAAAACTGTAAGTTTGAGATATTGAAAAAACTCAGATTTTAGCGGCTGTTTCGGCTTTTGCGGACGCACGGTTTAGGAGATACACTCAGTTTAGCAGAGCAATAATAAGTTTGGAAAATGAAGGCTTCGATAAGGGGTAAAATGGTAATTTCACCTTGGATCCAAAACTCTCCGGGTAGTGGGTCCTATGTTTCTGGAAAATTTACTCGAAATGCTTTTCATAGACGAAAACCTCATATTTTTATCGTCCACGGACTAGTAAGTAGGAGGATTTCAGGATTTAGGTCTATTGGATGGAGGTTATCGTTGCCTCAGAGTTTTATCTTATCACCGGCGTGGTGATTGTGTACTCTTTAGCTATTATTTATGATTTAGAACTCTAGGAGAGTTCATTTATATGTAGTTTATGTATTGGAAACTTAGAACCGTTACGGGTGGATGTACTGGCTTTGAAAGCTAATGATGTATCCCTTTGTGGGGAAAATTGGTATGTATGTATGATATTGTCGGCATTGTTATTACGATTGTCGTAATTGTTTTCGGTTATGAGTTATGAGAAGGTGTCATTGTATAGATTGTACTATGAGTGAACCCTGGAGGTCGTGGTTACCCCCGAGGCACTCGACTCATTGAGAGATTGATTTAACCCCGAGTGTTGAGTGACTTCAATTGGCGAATCTTTCGCATGTGTACGTTACTTGCTTGCACTATCCATGGATGGGTATTGTTTTCGAAACTTGTCGTGACCATTGACCAAACTGTATTTAATAATGTTTTGTGACTTGATGATTTTAAAACTGTGAATTGCAATAACGAATTTGTGTGTTGAACAATGTCGTTGCGCGAATCATATTGACTATGTTGTATAAATTAATTATGCAAACAATGGAAAACTGTGTTTTCTAAATTTCATAAACTGACCCTATGGTGTCAAATAAAAATCTTCTTTTCAAAAAAAAACATTTTTCTTTTTAAATTAATAAGAATGGAAGGTTATGCTATCTTCTTTTCTTTCTTTTGAAATAATTTGATTTTTTTTACTCTTTAAAAATTTCTTTGAAAATCGTTTACGCGTATAGCGTATGGAAACGAAACGTTTTGACGAGGAAGGACATGATGTCGTTTGGTCCTCAATTATGCATAACTTGATCAACTATGCATAATTTAGGAAGAACCACGCTATGTCGGATAAATCGTCACCATCAAAACACTTGATAATTGAGATAAATGTTTGGGTCAAGCTTCCGGAAGGAGAAAATATTTTTAACCTGCTACGGATTTTCCTGCAAGTAACCCTACTCCCAGTGACTGCATGGAGAGAGTCTCATGCGAGTCGTTATGGCCGAGTCGTTTCGAAGCGGAAATACCTACGGTATTGTTCGGAACGAGTGTGTCTAAAAAGGAGCGATGTATAGTTCGTAGTATTAGGAGCGGCAATTGTTATGAAGACGCGTCAAGACCAAGTATAGTCGGTGTGCTAGTAAGCGATGATAGATTTGAGTTATCAAGGGTGTAAACCTGATACCGACACTAAGAAGGGATCTTCTTGGAGATGTAAAGATTCCTAAGGTGGGTGGAAGCTGAGATGATTAGTTCCTGGGTTGGAGACGAGAAATGTAGGAGATTTCTCCTACATAAGGTGTGTGTGTTGCCTTTAATGCATCAACCGATGGCCGTGAAGAATAAGAAGACTTCTTTCCCCGAAACGGAGTGTGGCGATAGTATAGTTGTAAGTATACCTGATGTCGTCAAGGATTAAAATAAGGCACTAAGCGACACCTGATTTAAGGTTAGTGATCTTTACTCCTTGACGTACCAACTTTCGTGCGTATGAAAGAGCGAAAAGATTGAAGACTCTAGCCGAATGGTGACATCCGTTTCCATCCTGGAGGAACAAAAGAAGTAGCTAACGCCGTAAGCTGAACGGTATTAAATTAGGAATGTGAGTGGTTATTTTGATTCGGTGATTTGATTCATCAGAGATATTACGCGATGTATTGGGACCAAGCTGATTGTGCTAGTCGCCATGTGAAAACATTAGAATCCTTGATTTTTGTCGAACGAGCACAAGCCCATGATGCTCAATTGTTTTCTTGATTGTTTTCGATTTGTCTCTTGACAATATGTGTTTTAGCGGAATCATTGCCGCTGAATTATGTGCTCTATGTGCCTTATGTGGTGTTCTAGGTGCCTTACGTGATATGTGCGCTTAAATGGTAGTGAATGTATTAGTCGCTTCCATTATGCCAAGAGATGGCTTAGATTATGAGGAAATGGGTATAATCACCCTAGTGAGAAATTAGGACGTGAAGAGATGGGTGGTAATCACCGAAAGTCTTGTTGACGATCGCTGCCTGAAGTACCCACGAAAGTGAGTGTGGACTAATTAGAATTAGCCGTGTTTATGTTGGAATTGTCGTCGAGATGGCTTGACCTTGTGGCAAGCTCAGTACGATGAGGAAAATGTGACCGGAAGAGTATGATTACCCGACGTAGACGAAGAATGGGTTGAGAAAAACGCAAGCCTGATAATCCATTGGCAATTGTAGGTTGTCAACTCGCAAGCTTGACGATGGTTGGCTAAAACCTGACTATGAGTTAGTCGAGATCATTACCAAAGAGCATGGCCATCCGGCTAGCTCGGTATAATAATCGATCTAATCGGTTGGGTACGAACTGCGTGATGGTAAGCTAGGTAGAAGTGTGGGATCATTTTAAATTGACCGATAGGTGATTCCGAGCTTATATGTTTATGTGATATTGTGCAATGGCATTGTATCGAGTTTGATGGGGACACATGTACTCCAGATTATTTATCGCAACCGGTGGCGCATTGTTAAATGAGACCGGGAGGGCGATGTTCGTTTTGCCTTTGAATAAGAATGAGTAATTTCATTTGGATAACGATATGAATACATATCGATTTTTAACTATGACCGTCTAATTTGGTTTTGTGAACGACGCATGTTTTAATTTAATTAACGACGTAAACTTCAACCTTGTGTTTGATAACCAAGATGCGTTTGGCTTTGTTGTTTTTATGATCCCCAACTAAGTTTGGATCGATCATTATTTTGGTAAACTTCTCGGGAAGACGACGTAATAATTATTTTCTTTTATCGAGTCCATGTTGCGACGCATATTGACTCTCACGAAAAGCGCAGCCCTAAAAGCTAGAACGGCATGATTCGATTTTGTCGAATACGTTTTCACGATTTGTTTTATGGCCTCTTATGATAAGAGCCTTTATGATCGTATTTATACTTTGTGGTGTAACTACTACTTGTTTAAATTGACTTTCCATCCGGAATAGTCAAAACGAGTGGAAATTATATCCTTGGCTTACTTACGAATGCGCGAACCCGCATGATGATGAGAAGTTATCGTGCCCGAGCGAGCGAGAAGGCGAGTACGAAAGAATGAGTGCCGAGGACGGCACCCTTTTAAGGTGGGTGGAATGTAACAACCCGAGTTTCACGACGCGTATGACGATCGCGAGTTCGACGTCGTATAATTATTTTACGAGTTTTCATAAGCGAATGTCGACATTTAAAATTTTTAATTTGTCGTAATTAATTATTCTTGTATTTATTTGTAAACGGAAATTTTTAAATATTTATTTTTAACGTTTCGCAAGTCACCGTTTGATTTCGCGTTCGTTAATTATTTTAAGCATCGTAAAAATCTACGACGCACTCGTTAAGCTGTTTTTAAGCTGTAAAATATTATTTTGATACCTTTGTCGTCCTTATTTCTCGATTATGGCACATGGCTCGCGTTTAAAGCTCGCGTTTTTATTTAAATTGCGGTCTAAGTATACATTTTATTCTAAGGCATGTTTGGTTGCTCTGTCCGAAGCCTAGGAACCCAAGACACTCCAAAACTTTGAATTTCCAAGACAAGAAATGATTACCTTACTTTTTTGCTTGCTTCCAAAAATTTACAAAAGTCTTATCCCATATACATGTACACTTATAAGTAAAAATTTGTCTTTCTCCTTTCTTTGTCTGCGGGTCGGCCGAATATTTCATCTCACACACAAACACTATTTTTGCAATTTGATTCTAAAAACACACTCAAATAACACCTAAATGATTATCTAAATCAAGTAGGAACCAAGTTATAGCTTGTTTCCCTTTCTTTTCTTCTTCCTTCTTGGCTCAGCCGAATATTACAAAACACCCTACCTTGGTGTTTTTTGTTAATTTACTAGCTACCAAATATTGTTTAGGAGGTTAGGATTTTATCATCCATGCACTAAAAAGTGACATGCAACAACGTTTGAGTAAAAGATAAATTTTTATTGAAGCAAGGAGGTTTCGAGTTGGATTTTGTTTTTGGTTGTGGGTTCGAAACAAGTAAGAAGCCACAAGGGAGTGGTTTAATTGATTGTCATCTAGTTGGATTGATTTGGTTTGGATTTGGTTCGAGTCTTGTGTAGCAACTGGTTACTCGGCAAAAAGAAGTTGAGGGACACCGTCGGTGTTTCCGATCTATTTTCTCCTTAGCTCATTGAGCCTTTGTGAGCATTCTTTTTCTTTTGTTTCGATTATTTTGATTGTTTAATTTGATTTTAGTTACATGCATGTGATGGATCGGGGAAGGCTTGCAAAAATAGATTAGACAAGGTTGTCAATTGATTAAGTGGTTTATACTATAATTATATGTCATTTGGAATAAGTATTAGTTGATTAAAATGCTCAAAAATGATTTTTAAAGCATTTTGTAACTTATAATATTGAGCAGAAAGTTTAGCCCATAAAACGAAAGTCGAAGATTTGGATTAATCTGAAAATTTTAATTTAGATATGATTAAAGCTGTTCTGAGATCCGAACCGTTTTGATATTAAAACGGACTTCTAACTCTTAATAACGAAAAAGTTATGACGAAAACGATATATATATTCGAAACATTTAATTTCTGCACTAGTATATAACGGCGCTTGCTGTCAGGATTTTAAAAGTTCGATTCGGGCACTTTCGAGTCCGTTTCAGCCTTCTGGCGAAACATGAAAGTTGCTCGAAATGATGTTTTACTGTTCCGCGAGGCTTGCCGATCTTAAAAGTGAGTAATAACGGGTCAAAACCCAAGGTCAACATCTGTCTTTTATTTAAAAAAGTCAAAGCTACAGCAGAATCGAAAAAGGGCATTTTGATCATTTTCTGTCGAGTTTCGGGTCTCGGCTAAAACTAAAAAGTTGTCCGGAATATCGTTTTACATAAAATTTCTTCTTTGTCCGAAGCGTGAAAATGTGATATAACGGGTCATTTGGAGCGGCGTAAGTTTTATATCACTTTAATATAACATATATAAGTCAAAGTTAAATAAGTCAAAATGTTGACTTTAATAAGTAAACAGGTTAATACTAAGTGTCGGTTTGTTTATAAAATAATAAACTCTATTAATTTTACGAGAATAACAATTTTAGAACTTTTTTAGCGACTTTTATAAATGATATATTTCAAAATTATACTTTGTTTCGTAAAGTATCGGATATATCCCGTTACAATTAATTAAATAATCAATTGAACGTCGAGGAATTCGTTGAGATAATTAATATTATTATTATAAATATAATTGGATAACGAGACTTACTAAAAATGGTAACTTTCCGAAAATGATAACTTACTAAAAATAGAAAGTTTCCTAAAATAGAAAGTTTTTGACTAAGCTATAAAAGAACGAACGTAACTTAATATTGTGGGATTTTAGGATCTAAGGCGCAAGTGGATTTCTCATCACATGTATGAATATATATATATATATGATTTGTTGATACGATGTACACATCGTCGATCGTACTTTTCGATATAATAATCGAGCGACTCTAATTATAGGTCGCAATCGTGATCGTGGATTTCCATGATAGTCTTCATTGATTGATCGTCGATTATTGAGCAAGGTGAGTTCATAGCCTCGCATTTTAATACTTTAATTGTTTTATAAACCCGCGAGGGGGATAACATGCTTGTTTTTAAAAATAGAACACAAGGGACCCGAATGTATGCTAGTAGTCTTGATTATTATAAGTTAGCTTAACTCGCTAGATCTAAAGTACCGAGGAAATCATGAATTGTTAACTACCGGGTAATGGTAGACGCTTATCCATGAAATAGTACTATTTGGAGGTTGCCACCTCTAATCTGTGACGACTGACTATCGTCATGTGTCGGGAAAATGACACAAATTTCGGATGCGTTGTTTATATAGAGAGTTAATATGCATCATAGCTGAGGTGTGTATAGTGGGCATTTTGATTATTATGCTAACGTTCAATGTCATGAGGCTTATTACATACCCCCTATTAACTTTGTCTGATCAACGTCGTTTATGTCTATGATGATTTTGAGAAATGATACTTGTGTTCGGAATTTATTTTTTTTATATTAACTCTATTGCATTTCACTTCAACATTATTGTTGACTTTTTAAGCATATATCTCAGGTTTATTACTATGGATGGCTGGATGGGACGGGACGCGGATATCGAGGATGGCGCTTCGGTGAATAAATGTCAAATATAAACTCAATGTTTTAGAAATCAAGTCGTGTTATGACTTTGAGAAATAAAAATTTCTTTGTTAGAATTGGGATCTTTGTAACTCTGATCTTTCTAATAAATGAAATTGTGTTTTATAAACGTATTATGTAACATTTACTGGGGGTGTTACAAGTACCTTGTTTAAATTGGTAAATTTCTAGGATTACACCCAAAAAGCCTTCATATGTTATGTTATTAACTAACTACACTTGTTAGTTAACCCCCGTATAAACCCTTTGTTTACTCTCATTTTTAAGAGTAAGATACCCCTAGAAAAACCAGTAGAGCCAATCCTTTAGGATAACACCAACTATTTGTTTCGTTACACCTTTACACCTTAGCCTACCCTGTTATATTAAGTCCATTTATCAGTTGCTAGTTGCTTAAAGTGTAAAGTATGTATTTCTTGTGTCCTGTGTCATTTTCTATCTCTAGTATGGTTAGGAAATTTGCACATTGCAATGGGAATGTAAAAAGTAGTCAAACTCATGTATTTTTACTACCATCACAATTATTGGTACGTCTGAAGAACGAAGAATTATGGAAGAAATTATTCGGAGTTATTATGATCATGAAGATGGTGAAATTACACCGAGATTCGTAGTATAGTTTAAAAAAATAGAAAAAAATAGAAAATTGAAACAAAAAAGAGGAGGAAAATCTGAAGATAATCGGTTCGCAAAAGCTTAAACTGATAGAATTATTTGAAAGATTGATTATTCATTGATACGTGGTCATAAATCAACAATGTAAAGTTTTGTATAAAGTGATAGATATCGCCACTTGTCTTTGTAAAAGTATGTATAGTATGGGATGATTGGGAGTTAACTGTTATGGGAACGCAAACTTAGGTTGTTGTTTTTGATCTATGATCAAGACGTTTATGTATATAGTTGTGTCTTAATCATGGTAACGGTATGGAAAAAGTATCTAACAACTTGTACCTTATTTGTTTGGACTTAATCTATTTGTTTCGTAAATTTTTATCTAACAACAATTTATTTACCTTCCTTATGTTAACTGTGGTTATCTTCGATATGTCTATGTGATCGGTATCATGCATGTTTATTCCGTTGTTATGGCCATGTATGTGTGATTCAGCCACTTTGTTAGTTTATTAATTTTGGTGAAAGCTAGAAGATCCATACCCTATATCACTCTACTAATCCTATTCTTTAGCTTATTAGAGGTGGGAGTGAGCAGTCACATGTGTCTATCCCGTCGTTACGGGTGTGTATGTGTGGTCTTTTTCGCCCTTCTAGAATATTGGTATAAGTAGAAACTAGATAAAGTGATCAAACCCTTATAAGCCTTAAAAATAAAAACCCAATTTACCTCTATAAACTTGTTACTCCTTATCTCTAGTGGTGGAGATGTGTATCTTTGCCAAGCTTATGATAGATATACTCGTCGAATATACGATTCAGAGCAATTGAGCGATTTAGTTAACATGTTTCCACAATCTATGTTTACGTTGGGTGATTTGAGTGTTTTCATCTTCTTATTTCGTGAGGTGTTTGGTTGTCTACTTGTAATTGATCAAATGAATGCTTAACGGAAAAAAATCCTCAGGGATACATAAACTTATAAAGGATACTTGAGGACAAGTAGAATTCAAGTGGGGGATATTTGATGACATAAAATAACATCACTTTTATAACATCTTCATTTTCCCTGTAAATAACCATTTGGTATAATTATTGCTCAAGAATTGTTAATTATCGTTTGTATTTGAGAATAACAGTAATTATGGAGTACTTAGTGAAGATTAGCAAAAAGGCACGCATTCTGGAGCTTAAACGAAGACATTTGAAGAGTATTGTTCTGAAATCTTATACGTCATATCCATCAAGGAAGATACGGCATATCTATGCCTGCACTTCCAAGAAAACAAACGAAGATTATAAGTCCAATACGCCATATCTAGGAGACATCTATACGTCGTATTCAATATAAAGTAATAAAATATTCTGGAAGATATCGAACGTGGTCCCTACTCCAAGAAACCCCTGATACGCCGTATCCATCTCTCTCGATACGCCGTATCGACCAAATTCCAGACAGTATAAATAGAAAACCTAAAAACGGGTTTTCAGTGTGCTTGATCATATTTTTGATACCTTAACCACAAAAGTCGATTTTCAGAAGACAAGAAGAGCAGAAGAGGTCAAGCAAAGCTACTAATTCCATAGGAAACACCTTGTAATCTCCTATACTCTTGTAATCGTTTGATTTTTGGTATCATTCGTTTAACTCGGTTAGTTTACCTTGGTTGGATTATTACTTTTGTATTGATTATGATGATTAAGGGCTAATACCCTTGGGTATTAGCCATGATTATGAAGATTTAAATGTTTGGTTTGTTTATATCGAATGCTTAATTTATCGTTGATTGCTTGTTTATGTTTATCAATTTATACTTGTTTACGTGCTTTTGTATGCGACCTATCATTCAACTGGATCTAGTGATACCGACCAAGTTAGCTAGATGCCGGGATGACTCTCCATATAGTGATTTATATATCTAGATCAATAGGACCACAATTAATGCCCTATCTTTACCTTTGGGATATGTGAACAAGTTGGACTAGCAGGTGACCTAGGATCAACAAATAACGTACTGATTCCTTTGGTAAAGACTTGGATAATGGAATACGAGAATATAAATTACCATAAAATAGTAAGTGGGTAAAGTCTCTATGAGCTAGAGTTTAATAAGATCACCATTATTAAATACTTAGATTAAAAGATATTAAGCAATAGGTTTGCTTTTGCGGATAGTTTTATTGTGACTGAATTCTACAGTACGTTAGGTTTTTAGGAAGATAGTCGCCTAAATCTTGGTATGATATGCTCCTTGAGATAAGTGTCATAACTCGTCATGGGCGGGGAAACACGGGAATGCAACATAATTATCAATCACAACACTAGATACAAAATAGAGAAATCTAAAATGCATAAATGAAAGTGTCATAATGACCATCAACCTCAATAACTTTGAGTGATGTCCCACTGAAGAACACAACAAATAGTCACTTACAAATCCAAATGCCCACGCAGGGGTTCATACAATCTTAAACAATCCATCCTCAAGAAACAATCCATAACATACTTCAAAAGAATACTTCTCAAACATAATCCATACAGGATATACTTAAAGTCTGCTATCATACATCTCAATCTTAATGATCATTCTCTTCACCTGAAAATGATACTGGAAAACTGATAACATCAAATATTTAATACTTTTTGGTGGCAAAATACCCCTATATTACCTGCAAAAGTTTCACTAATGCTCAAAAATGAGATATTTTCTATCATTTTGTAGTTTTCAAGTGAAATGCAGGAAAGTGACAAGAAACAAGGGAAAAAGGACTAAAAGTGTAAATTCTAAAGAATGTTACAGCGTAACACCAATAATGGTTACACCATAACATAAATTAAGCAAGTACGAAGATCAATGACAAGGTTACGGCATAACACCATATCTAGTTACACCGTAACCATATATTTGGAAGGAAATCTTGACAAAGTTAGAGTTATGGCGTAACACCTTATCCAGTTACGCCGTAACCATGAAGATCCACAAATAAGGAATGAAGATCACGTACTTATGGACATTATTTGAAGGTTACGGCGTAACACCATATCTGGTTACGCCGTATACAATACAGCTTAAATATGGATTGCATCGTGTAGGTATGAGGGTTTACGGCGTAAAACCTTTATTGGTTGCGCCATAACACCTTTATTGGTTACGTCGTAACAGGTTCAATACCTATAAAAAGAGGCCTCATTCAAGCTATTCCGACATCACTTCCTCCACATCCAATTGGAGAGGCGACAAAGGCTTCCAACCTTTAAAGAATTCCACCTAGAGTCCAAGGGAGATCACATTTTACTTACTTTTTGTATTTAATCGTTTAAATACGAATATTGTAAGAATTATGATTTTTCAAAAATCTTATGTTTTCTTCCTTTTTCTTTTTGGTTTGCTGTTTACCACATTACCATTGAGAGGCTAAGCACTTTAAAGTGATGGCCTACTTATGTAGTTACTTTTGTTATGATTGTTACCTATTAGATTATGGTTTCATTAGATATTCTCTGACTATCATGTAACCCTGGGTTTTGGTAGTACGGGTGGTTTGGACCTAGCTTGCCCCATATTTTGTTGTTCTTGTATTATGGGAATGTCCAATGGGTACTAGGGAGGATCACTAACTCCTTACCTGGTGTAGGAACTAACCGGTCACCGTACTTATCACTTTATATACTTAAAAAGCACAGGATCTCTTTCAAAGAGGGTTATTAATCTTTATAGATTATTAGATATGTTTTGGGAATAGTTAGATCAATCACTGCAACCTGGTATTAACCTACCATCCCAGTTGTTTTGGGACTGATTCGCGAATCGCAGGGAGTATAAGGTTAACTATATAGGCGATTTTCAAGGCTATTCGACCTTAGTTATACCACTATTGATACCATAGTTTAACATTGCACAAGAAAAGGTTTTCATAACAATAGTAATGAAGTATCTTGGTGTTGCACGATTTCTCTCGTGTTATCTCCCCTTCTCTTGGTTGGGGCCATGGTTTTTTTGTTTCGTGTTATTTTTTTAGTGAAATCATAAAAAACCATTTTCAAAACGTGACATTTCAAATTAAAACTAATTACAACTTAGCTCTTGAGACGACCTCAGAATTACCATTCTGTACTACCCACGATCGGGTTCTTTGCCCGTTAGTGCGTTGTCAGGTAGATCGAGTTTTATAAATTTAAAACTTGGTAAAATATATTTTAAAATAAAATACGCATCAAGTTTTTGGCAGCGCTGCCAAGGAGCTAAAAATTAGAATTAATTTGAAGATATCATTATTTCTCTTCTTTCTCTAAACTCTATATCTGCAGAAACTATGGCAGGAGTAGACGTTGATACTCTCACCATGGAACAATACTTAGCATTGTCACGAGAAAACCAAGCACCAGGTGTGGTTAAACCCGAAATCAGAGGCAATGTCAATTTCGAAATCAAGAGTCAATTCATGTGCGAATTCTTAGGGTTACAAATCTCTCAAAATCCTAGAGGCATTTTCATAAATCAATCTAAGTATGCAAATGAGATTTTAAAGAAACTTGATCTTCATAAAAGTGACCCTGTTGACACTCCTATGGTGGAGCAAACAAAACTGGATGAGGATCCCTCAGGGACCCCTGTTGACCAGACCAAATATCGCAGCATGATTGGGTCCCTGATGTACCTCACAGCTAGTAGACCTGACCTTGTATTTGCTGTGTGCATGTGTGCTAGCTATCAATCTAGGCCCATAAGGCAGTTAAACGGGTCTTTTGGTATCTCCAAGGAACCATCAATATGGGTCTTTGGTATCCGAAAGACACCGCCATGGCACTAACAGCATACATAGACGCAGATCATGCAGGTTGTCAAGACACTCTCAAAAGTACATCTGGCAGTGCTCAGTTCCTTGGTGATAAGTTAGTCAGCTGGTCATCTAAGAAGCAAACCAGCACGTCCATCTCGTCTACAGAGGCTGAATACATCGCGATGTCTGGTTGCTGTGCACAAATCCTATGGATGCGGTCTCAATTATCAGATTATGGCTTTGCATACAATCGCATCCCTATGTACTGTGACAACAAGAGTGCCATAGCTCTTTGCTGCAACAACATTCAGCATTCTAGCACTCTAGGTCTGAAAAACATCGACATCCGAACATCTTTCCATCAGAGAATAAGTGGGAAAAAAAATGGAGTTTCGTGGTGAGTTGTTACTTTGTGAGGAAAGAGTATCAGCTGGCGGCATATTTTCACTAGGCGTTGCCTCCAGAGGAACGATTCGAATTCATCTCCCATAGGCTTGCGCATGATGTGTATAAGACGGAGGGACAACTCAAAAGTCTTCAGGATGATCAGGATGTGGTAACGGATTGGCTTTACGTTATTCCTTTGTTAAAATATGTACATTACTTAAATCCAAAACGAAAAATTCAAAAACTCTGGGATTAATATGAAAATTCAAAAATAGTCTTTTCTTCAAGACCATGTCTTTCTTTTATCGATAACATTTACGGGTCCTAGCAAATGTCGTTCAAATAAGATGCACGGCGTATTTAAATGAAGCTTCGAACGGAAGTTTAAACCTTTCTAAACATGTCATAAAATGCTTGCTAGTATTTCTGATATGTCAACCCGCGTTTTCAAAATGTGGAAAGCACGTCGCCAAATAAAAAGACGGCTTGGTTCATCAAAACAAGGGGGGGGGATTAAGTTCTCCGGGCATGGATTACGTCATATGCCGTGCACCCTACGATCTAATGTTACGCTTCAGTGCATTATTTCTTGATACAATGAAGAGAAGGTCTTCTTTTTAAACCAAATAATTTTTCTTTCTATGATTCTTCCAAATTATTTGTGTTAACCATTGATGGAATAAGGTGTTGTTCTTTCAAAACTTAATATGTATCTAAGTCTCTCATCAGAAAAAAGATTTTAATAAGAAATTTTCTATCACTCAAACGCATATGTATACAGATCGGTAAATAGAAAAAGGGACATTTTTTGAGGGGGAGAGATAATGTGCTAATATTCTTTCAAATGATCTTTTTTAATAATCATAGGAGTAAACGGAAAAGGTATGACAAATAACTAATCAGATCTTACAAGGGGAGTTAATTAATTTTAACTCATTTAGACTTTAGATGTTATGTGAATTCAAACTTTAGGAGCTCTTAGAATGAAACATTATGGCAATTAGGTACTTACCTAGTTTTTCGTAATAAGATAAGGTTCTAGTATTGCTAGTGGTATATGTTTTTTTAACGCGAACGATTTTTTCTGAAAATTATTGTTTTCATAAATCAAGTTTGGGTTAATCATCTTGAAAAGTATCTATAATCAAATCACGAATCAAATTTTTTGACTACTACAGAACGATTTATCAAGAAGAAATCTCGACCACTCTAATATATACATTAGATCTTTTATTAGAATACGGGTCTTTGTTTCGAGGTGGGAGAAAGTGGTTTTGGATTATTCTTCAACATGTCACATGGTTATTATATGGAAGTTTTACTTAACAGACATAATTTGAGGGGGGGATGTTTTTAACTCAAGGGCGTTCATTTGTCATAAGTTGTTAACTGTACGAGGCTAAATATAATTTCAAGACTAGTGACTTAGGCTTTATAACTACACTCGATAAATATTGCCAACACCTCATTGTTTTAAAATGCTTAGGTTTGTTGGGATAATAATTATTGTAGTTTTAGGAAGCCTTTGAAGTTGAAGATATGTTTCTGATTCATTAGTGTTTTCCCAGATCAGTTAATCTCTAAAGCTTACTTTCAAAGGAGTAGATTGTATTGTCAAAAGACCTGGTTACTTATAGGTTTCGATAAGTATGATCTGATTCTTTAGATTGTCAGATCCTGCCAGGAAGAAATGTTTACATCCTGACTTAGTTGATCTTAGTATTATCATTTTGGCTGTTTAGAGGGGATTATTGTGACATCCAAGACTTTAGCTAACCTTGGTGTTTCAATTTATTATTCTCAACTAATCTTGTAAGGAGAATACGCTCATCAGGGACTGTATTGACTTTTGATGTTTATGATTCTCGATTATTTGTGTAATTAGAATTATTTGTGTGTTTCTCAGAAAGGATTGCAGGTTCGGCTGGGGAAAGCTAAGACAACTTCCATTGGAGAGTATTTTTTCGCGAGACGGACTACGATTGCTAACATGGACAACTGACCTATGCCACTTTAAAGTTTTGAATGTTTCAGGTCTTGTCTCATACACAATCTGTTACATCAATAAATAGTGTGGTTAATCAGTGTTATGTTCAGTTTAATGAAGGTTTCATGAGCGAATCTCGGATAAAAAACTCCAAAAATAATTTATAACTCTCATCATAACTTGACACTAACAAGTCCTCATTATTTGAGGGGGAGAGGCCATTTATAGGTTATAGTCCTCCGGCTTGTATTTAAATCAGACCACATTTCTCATGAATATTTAAATCTTTGATAAAAGTGTTGATTTATTAAGACTCAAGCAGGTACTTCTCACTCCAACTGTGTCCAAACAATTTCGTATATCAACGCACATGTTGAGGGGGAGCAGTTTTACTATAAAATAATCAAAACATAAAGATACAATGGGCTTTGATATCTATAAGTCACAAGTACCTTGATTGACATTCTCAATGGTTTTATGGCACTCAAATGAACAGTACTGAAAGACCCGACCCCTGTATTTACTTTATCGGAGTTATATAGGATGGTAAACGGTTAGGTACTCGTTCCTACCGATCCCGCCAAGTAGCCGGTGGCGATCTAACCCAGGACCAATCCACTATTAGTGTAGAAGTCCTTTAGGTATAATTACAAAAGGTGTTTATGTGATGAATAAGGGGAATAGTAGTGGACTGAGATTGGTGCTCAGTACTAGAAATTAACCTCAACAAGTTTAGGTACTCAGTAATGAAGTCTTGGCGGAGAAGAACTTTAAGGGGTTGTAGAATGTTAAAGTAATGTTAGATATAAGTGTGAAAAGGCATAGCAGTTCCTCCTTAAACATTAGACAGAAAACCAGGGGGTCACTACATTTTTGCTTATTTGTCAGAAATCAATATGGTTGATTGCTTGACATTGAAAGTACAAGTTCTCATGGACCTCTAGTGATACGCTGCACAACCCTCCCTAGACACTCAAGATCCCTCAAAGGATTCTTGGTTTGCATTTTCACAGGAGATAAATTACATTTCTATGTCTTCTCTCACTCGAGCTAGATATATTGAAAATGGTTGGCAGTCCGCTCCAGCCTTCGAACTACCTAAAAACAAAAAATGCACTATTGAGTCTGAGTCATGAGGTTCATCCTAAAATCTGTTAGGACACTAATCCATATTGTGCTTGTTTCTTTCACACTGTGACAACAAGTAGTGATTTTAAGAGTCCTTCGCATTATCCTAGTGGTATTGCAAGAACATTCCGAGTAAGTGTTACGAAAAGTAATCTCACAATGAAGATGGAAATCCTTCTTAGAGCCAACATTAAACAGTTCTTAGTATGGTGACTTGTGAGATCTCTGAGGATCAGCTTTGTGAAAACTGGAAAGAACGATTGGTGCGATTCTTTTATTTGTATAATTCAACTTGTTCCAGGAACGTAATTGAGAGTAGCTTTTGAAAAAACCTTTGTGTGTTTCAACAATGAAATTTTCTAGCAGATCGAATGTAGTATTTCTTTCAAACAAAAAGTGTTATCTGATGAAATTGTCTTTGATTATTTAATACTCTCGATTACCTGTGTCACAAATATCTTTCCCGAGAGCTCACGCGACTGATTTTCAAATCATATATTATCTCATTAATCAGTGGGTTCGGCGTTCCAGGTGTGTATGTGTGCTTCAGCTGCCTTGTTGGAGTGGTACTTCTGGTGAAAGATTGTAGAATGATCAAACCGTACGCCTTTCCATACAAAAACCCATATTTACCTTTATAAACTTGTTACTCCTTGGCTTTAGTGGTGGAGATGTGTATCCTTGCCAAGCTTATGATAGAATACTCGTCACGACCGAGCAATTGAGCGAATTAGTTACATGTTACCACATAGATTAGTTGAGTGATTTGAGTGTTTTCATCTTCCTATTTCGTGAGGTGTTTGGTTGTGTACTTGTAATAGATCGAATAAATGCTTTAACAGAAAATATCCTTAGGGATACATTTTTGTAAACTTCTAAAGGCTACTTGAGGACAAGTAGGATTCAAGTGGGGGGATATTTGATGACATCAAATAACGTCTATTTTATAGCATCATTTATCCCACGATATTAACCCATTTTGTATAGTTATTGCAAAGAATTGTTACTTAATCGTTTATATTTGAGAATTGCAGTAATTATGGAGTAATTGGTGAAACATAGCAAAAGGCGCGCATTCTGGAGCTTAAATGAAGATATTTTGAAGATTACTATTCTGAAGACCAATACGCCGTATCCATCAAGAAGATACGGCGTATCCGTGCCTGCACTCACCAAAGACCACAGAAGATTAAAGATCAATACGCCGTATCCAGAGGACTCAATACGCCGTATTCAAGATATGGAATCAATATAATATTCTGGAAGATATCAAACGTGGTCCCTACTCCAAGAAATCCCCAATACGCCGTATCCAACCCATTGGATACGCCGTATTGAACCGACTTCCAGACATTATAAATAGAAAACTCAAAAATGAGTTTTAAGTGTGCTAAATCATATTCTCGATACCTAAACCACAAAAGTCGATTTTCAGAGGAGAAAAAGAGCAGAAGAGGTCGAGCAACATATTCAATTCCATAGGAGACATCGTGTAATTCCATATACTTTAGTAATCGTTTAGTTTTTGGTATCATTCGTTAACTCGGTTAGTTTACCTTGGCTAAATTATTACTCTTGTATTTATTATGACGATTGAAGGCTAATACCTTCGGGTATTAGCCATTATTATGAAGATCTGAATGTTTGGTATTTGTTTATATTGATTTCTTGATTTATCGTTGTATGCTTGTTTATGTTTATCAATTTATACTTGTTTACGCGCTTTTGTATGCGACCTATCATTCAACTAGATCTAGCTAAGTGGACCAAGCGGATCTAGAGTCTGTGATAGCTCTCTATATAGTAATTTACACACCTAGAATAATAGTTACACAAATATTGTCCTTCTAAATCTGTGTTTACGATATACTTCGGACTTAACTAGTTAATTGGATATTGCCAATGGTTTATTGATCGTGTTGACTAGCAGGTGACCTAGATAATTCAACAAATAACGTTCTGATTCCATTGGATAGTTGGACAAGTGGACTACTAGTGTATTATAACAACCTAAGAATTTTCATCAACCTATTTTACTATTATCACAATTATACAGGGAAATTTTTCGCTTTATTACATTACTTGCATCGTCAATATCTCAGTATGTCATGTAACTTGCATAACTAAAGTAGACGAGCTCACACAACCTATCTATGGCAATCCTGTCTTCATATATGTCAAGCAAACATCATAACATGTCAATTCAATATCATAATATCATTTTTACAAAGTACATTATTCC
>BQNB010035569.1:0-50764 GCA_026074375.1 Tanacetum coccineum
GATAAATATCTAGAAGGGCAATCTATGCAAAGACCACCTCTTTTTGAAAGTGATCATTTTATATATTGGAAAAATAGATTTGAAACTTATGTGAAAACAAAAGATTTAGATCTTTGGCATATTATCTTGAATGGTGATTTCCCATCGGCGAAAGAATTTTTATGTGTAAAACGGCTAAAGATATTTGACAATCGTTGTTAATCACACATCAAGGTAATAGCCAAGTAAAGGATAATAAAATTGATCTTCTTGTTCAACAATATGAACAATTTACTATCTTTGAAGAAGAATCTATTGATAGCGGTTTTGCTAGATTTAACACTATTATTACTAGTCTTAAAGCTCTTGATGAAGGTTTCTCTAGGAAGAAATATGTTAGGAAGTTTCTTAGGGCTCTACATCCTAAATGGAGAGATAAAGTTATCAACGCCATGTTCAAACCTGGTTTACTAAATCTTAAATCTTTTCTTGGTCACACAATAGGTTAACACAAATCGAATCCCAGGACGGGATTCCTTTAAGGGGTGGGTACTGTAACAACCGGCAATTTTTAGAACTTTAAACGACTATTTTGCCCTTTGACTCTTTGGGTCCGGCTTGACTAATTGACATTTTGACCTTTTACCGTCACATAAAAACGATTACCGCGTAGCCGGTTAATTTTGTGAAACATATTTAAATAATAAATCATATTTATTATTACTTACCTCTCATTTACAAATTCATTTTTCATATTTATTTGACTTACAAACGAGAAGATATCTCGCAAATTGTGAAAACTACGCATAGCGCGTACCGATGCAAAAATAATTAAATTATATTTATTTATCACTTTTTATCAAATAAAAATATTTAATTAATTATTGATCATCTTATTCAAAAACGTTTGTCTTAAAACGCGAATATTCAAGTTAAAGTTTATTTTTTTTTCGAACAAAGCTTAACCATGATACCCAATAATTAACAAAACATTTTAAATAACTTTATAAAACATTTCTGAAATAATAGTCATGTAAATACTCATTTTTGTGGGAAAAATAATTTGGAACGCAATGGCGTAAGTTTCGTGTTTTGAATCATCCGGTAAGTAGCTTAAACGAGTCCTGAATTAATACTTTACAAAAATTACACTTTAAGTGCTTGTGGGAATATTTACAACTTTTACCTTAAACTATACTACATTTAACACATTTTTTTCCAACTTTTGGGTATATATACCCAACCCTAATTTGGGTTCATTCATTTTTATAACCCTAGCTACATACACCTCCCTCCCTTCTCTAAAATTTATGTGCGCGCTCCCGACCAGATTTGCCGGCCACCAGCACCGTCAGCCCTCTCCGCCACCTTCATTTCTTCACCTCATATCTCCACCTCGTCACCACCCTCACGTCTCCATTTCATCACCTCGTCACCTCACCTCGCCACCACCACCGTCCCCCTTAATCTTCAATGCCACACAGCCGAACCATCATCATCACATCACCCACATCGACGTCGGCGCCACTTCTCTAGCTGTCACCTCACCACCAAACCATAATCATCATCATCCTCTACACCTGCACCTTGTCACCTCACCTCTAACCCAGCGAACGACTACAGCGGCAACGACACCTACCACCTTCGTCACTAACACAGCCACCTAAAACCACCTCCCAACACTACACATTACTCCTCGTATTCCATAATTTGGGGGATGGTTTCTTTCCCTTTTAAAGAAAAAAGAACTAATAACAAAATCTTTATGGTTTTGTTTGTTTAAGTGTTATTTACTTTACTTGATTTGGTTTGTTTTGATTGATAGCAATATTAGGGTGTTTTGTTTTTGGACGTGTTTACGCCCCGAAGGGATTTGTTTCGCGTGGTTAACGCCCATATAAGGTTGTTTGGTTTTGCGTTTGAAGTGTAGCAGCCCCAAAGAAAACAAGGTGTGTTTGTTTTTGTGGATAACAGCGGGGTGTTTGTTTCTGGGTTAAACAACCTATAAGGGGTGTTTGGTTCGCTGTTTAACAGCAGTATAGGGTGCGTTTGGTACAGCAGCCACATAAGGGGTGTGTTTGGTTTTGCTTATTTTTATTATTTGTTGATCTCGTCTAGATATATATTGAAACACGCGGATATTGCAACATGGATTGATTAAAATGGAAAACATTGAGTTTTATAAAAATGGAAAACGTCGTATAAACGAATAGGTCATGTCGAAATTTCTATAAATTTCTATACTTAGTATTTTTCACTTAAAACTTCTATTATCTTGGAAACCCAAAAAAAAGGATTAAGTTATATTGTTTTAAGATTATTAAATCGTAATTATACAATAACCCGGTGAATATAAGAAAACTAAACTTTTACAAAAGAGACAAATAGTTTAACTAAAACCCGTCAAGGAAACGAAATACTAACTTATAAATGTGATTTATATTTATTGTCGGTGTAATAGTCAATTAATAACTTTTGTAATAAACATTAAAAACTGTAATTTAATCTAATTCGAATCTTAGAAGTGTGTTTTACTTTTATGCAAGAACTCTTTATAATTTATTTGGTGATTTCCGAAGATGTGTCAAATTATTTTTTTCAACTATTTTCTCACGTTTCTTATAAAATACTTGTGAAATATTATATACTTTGAATATTTATCCTTCTCGTCTTCCTTTTTCTTATATATAATACGCGCCATGTATTATATATTTTTCTTGTCTTTCATATGTAATATATACGTAATATATTGCATGCTTTGTTTTTACCTTTCGGTATATTTATTTAACCCAATCGCCAAACCATTACAAATTGAAATCTAAATCCTTTATCAAAGTGTCGCGTTGATGTACTCATCCATCGGAAAACCCGAATTCATCATCCTAAACTAGTGGGACTTAGCAGTTAAGATAAGCCGTAACTCCTAGTCGAGCCGTTCTGGTCTCCGTTGTGTTTTGCCTAATATTTTCATTTCTGCCAATTGTTCTACAACTTCGAGGTGAGTTCATAACCCCACATTTTTACTTGTTTTGAATAAATGTTTTATTATCTTTTTCGTTAGGGTGAAGATAACATGCTCATTTACACCCTTTACATGATTGATATCAGCTATATTTTACTTATGGATGCACATTACTTAAAGCCTTTCTTTGGGAATACATTGGTTGATTTTATATGGGTCACAAGCTATTCTTGATCTACTTTTCCTGTTTACGTGTTGCCTAAGTTGCAAATAGACCACTAATGCCCGAACCATCATGAACCGTTAATTATGGTATAGGAATTAGATTAGATTAGTAAGCGCGAATGTTATAAATAGATCTATTAGGACAAATTATCCCTATCCGGGTGAGTAGTGCTCACCACCCACGGGGCTCCCGATAAACGGATATATATCATGTCAGAACACTTTATGATGTCTTGGTCAAACACCTGTAGGGAAGAATCATTATCTAGCATATTGCGTGCATCACTAAATTAGCTTCAGTGTCATGAGCTTAGCGCAACAGTAAATACTTTTATGTGAAGTTATATTTGTTATAAAGGTCATATATGTTTTATAACTTGTGGTCCACACTACTTTGGTTGAAAGTTTCCAATTACTAAATACTTTTCATAATACTGTGAGTGCAACAGTATTCATTAAACGTTTTTTATCCTCATAAATGTTTTACTTAAACATATGAATTTACCAACTTTATGTTGACCGTTTTAGCATGTTTTTCTCAGCTGTTTAGCTTTGGACTTCTTGACGTGCTATGTGGAGTCTACATTTAATATGATACCATTTACCAAGAATTTAATTCTCATTCATACTCGTTATCTTTTGAAAACCAAATTATGCTTTCGCTACATTTTACTTACGCTTTCGCAAATGTTTACTTTCCTTTGAATCTTGTAAAACTTATCTATTTTTAAGCAATGCAACAAGTTATGATTTTCAAAGCGTCCATTAGTGGTCGTTCTCTCGTGCTTTTTATGATGTATATTATGATGTCACGCTCTCAGACACGTATTCCGTCCAGGCCCCGTTTGGGGGTGTGACAGATTGGTATCCAGAGCCAAGGTTATAGAGAACTAGGTAGAATATCTAGGTCTGGTCTATAACCAGTATGTGATTCTTACATGCTTTTATGTGTGCCTTATACGTGCCTTTGCTATGGCATATACGTGAGTATTATTTTGCCTTGAGCCTGCTATGATATGGGTTTACATTTACCCTGCATTTTTCTCTGCGCTTATCTTTTCTCTCCGGTCATCTTTCTTTGCGGTTTACGTTTGCCTTATGTATATTTCCCCGATTTCATATATGAATGTTGTCTGCATATATATCTAAACTTTTCTAAGACATTGTGAGTTGCTCAATGGTCTCACTAATTTTTCTCTTCCCAACCTTATATAATATCGTTTTACATGAAACTTGTCACAGTTTTGTTTACATGGAATTATGTGTGAATCTAAGTATTACAACTTGTTAGGATATCATTTCATCACCAAACACAAAAATAAGAAAAATATTTTAGAGAGAGAAAGATCTAGAGAGAGAAGTAAAAACAAAGAAAAATGGTTACTTGTTCATGAAAAGAAAAATAAGATGCAACACCCTCTCCACACTTGGAGAGGGCTTTATATAGTTACAAGAGAGGACTATTCTTGTGGGCTTTGAGTTGGGCCAGACTTAATACAAATAGGCTTGAGCCCGACAACTAGGCCCAACTAGCTTAAATAAAATTCCCGTAAACTACGTTTTACTTATACAAGGCTCGAGAATATTTAATGAAATCACTTTATAAATCACGGCATAACATCTCCCCCTAAGGGTTTGTGTGTATTCAATTGTGGTTCCTTTTGTGACGTTCTTGAGTCTTGGAGCCTTGTATTCTTGGGGGAATCCTTTTGTAAGTTCCCTTCTTGCATGTTTGTGATCTTGGATATGATCTTTAACTTGATTATTCTTTGATTAAAATCTAGATTATCTGGTCTTTGGGCCTTGATTTGTCCTGACTACTGAGATCTCTAAATCTTTATCCTTGAATATTTATGCCGCCTTGCGATCTTGTGTCTCTCTCCTCATGGCTACAAGATCTTGAAAGCTTGCTAACAATCTCCCTCAATATTTTCTTTTAACATGATTACTTGTACTACAAAATGTTCTTATGAGGAAGAGCTTGTTCATTAGAGATTGCGGAAGACTTTGATAGATTGAGCTTTCATCATGTATTAATCTTTGTGGATTGAGCATGAGGTCTTGAATCTTGACTCGACATGGACTAGAAGCTGCTACCGTCAGGAAAACCTGCAAGTATAGGTTAGAGATAAACATATATGGACGAAAGTGTCTTTGTCACTTCGTCGAATATGGTTGCAATAACCACGGTTCCCCGTTAATCAGTATAAATACTGCCTGTGATCAGGTAGAATTCAAAAGAATCTCCTTGACAGGGTTTCGCAGCTGCACTAGCCGTTCTCGTTACCGGAGCATCTCAAAGCAGATAACACGGTAAGAGTGAATCAGATAGTTACTATCTTTCTGATTGAGTCGTCAATTCATATTACTGGAACAAGTTTGATTCATGTAGAATCGCACCATCGTTTCTTTCCAGTTGACACAAGTTTGATTCATATAGAATCTCGCAAGTCACCTACCAAGAGCTTGATTGATGTTGGCTCAAGAAGGATTTCCATCTTCACTGTGAATACTAAAGAGTATCACTCTGATGTTCTGGCAATTATCACAAGGATAATGCGTAGGACTTAATGATACCAAATGTTGTATAATGATGTACAACATTTTGTATATTGCATTTTGTGTCCTAGTGAGATTTTTAATGGATCTCGTTGGCTCTAGACTCTATAAGTGCACATTTGTTATTTGGTAATCGGAGGCTGGAGCGGACCGCCACCTTTTCAATATCAACGATCTCGGAATGAGAAAGCAGATAGAAATGTGTTGATCTCCGTGAGAAATGAAACAGAAATCTTTTGAGAGATTCTGAGTGGCTAAGGAGGGTTGTGCATTGCATCACTGGGTCCATGATGACTTGTCTTCAATATCAGAATCATCTTTGTGATTACCGATAGATTATGCATTGACCCGGTTTCTGCCTAAGGTTGTATGGAGGGCTTCTTTCTTTTCACCCTTTATCCTTACAATTCTTTTTCATTCTTCAACCCCTTCAGTGCTTACCGAGACTTCATGACTAGTACCTTGTTGGGTTTGTTCCAGCACTAGCTCCATCTCAGTCGGCACTATTCCCTTATTCTCACTTTACTCCTTTTTTCAATCATACCTAGGACTTCTACTCTATCTAATGGAGTGTTCCTGGGTAGATCCCTCCGGTTCTGGCTGGATCATGGAACGAATATACCTAACCTTAACCGCCTTATAACTCCCTGAGAAATAACAGTTGGTCGGTCTTTGAGATATTGCCATGAAGATCCATAAAACCATTTGATGAAAAATCAATCAACGTGTCTGAGAAATCATTTGAGACACATTGAGTGTTTCCAGAGTTACCAAAAAGCTCCCCCTACACATATGCACCATATTATGAAAGAGTTTTGCACATGCGAGGTTTGGGAACGCACTTATAGATTAAAGATCGTATCCGTTATTAATCTGTATTGATCACATTTTAATCACTATTCTCCCCCTCAAAAATTGCATATGTGTTTACAATTTTTTACAATTAGTGAATTAAAAACAAGTTAATGTCTAGAATTTACATGAGCCTAACTAAGTCGTGGGAGAACAGGAGTGCATGCAGAAAGAAATGATTATGATACTCCCCCTCAATTATAGAATAGAGTGAAAACTTAGAGTGGGAATTTGTTGAGCACATAATTTTGAAAGAATTTTTGATATTTTCGTTTTGAAAATTTTTTTGAAAAAAATTGTGCTCAACAAGAAAATGATGTAAGATGTATCTTATTAATTATCATTTCATTAGTGCTTCTCTTGAGCATTCAAACTCTCGAAAGTTTATATGACATTGTCAAGACTGTGAAGATATGTACTTTCCCCCCCCTCGTTGTGTAGGATAAATTGGACATAAATAACATTTTCTTTCTTTGGAGGGACGAGTCCTAAGCTGACTTTTTATTAGATGTCGTAGAGGGAGAGAAAAAGTTGAAAGGACATGTTTTGGAAAGGCATTTTGAAAAACTTCGCTTCGAACTTCATTTATTCACCGTGTTTATATTAATCAACATTTATAGCGTGCGCAAATGTTATCGATTGTCGGAGACAGGTCTGAGAAGATTATTTTTGTATTTTTGAAATTTTTTGATTTTGTATTTTGCTTTTATAGGTTTTATATTTTTATATTTTGTTTTTCTGATACAATATATACAAAGTAAAGAGAAAGATCAAAAGTATTTACAACTCGAAGTTTCCATCAGGAGAGATAGTTGTTACTAGAGTTGAAGTAGATGAAGTTGAATCTTGTTGTTATTGATGTTTATTGAATGCATCAGCAGTAGTAACAGCAGAATACATTAAAACAACTTGATTTCCTCCATTTAGATACTTCGTTAAAGAAATGACCGAATAGACTTTCCAACTCTATCATTGACGGCATGACTATCATATCTACTGTTGAAAATAAGAAGATTTCTCTTCTTTTGAAGGTAAAGCGCACTGAAGCGTACACTCCCCTTTTATTTGAAGCTCGGGTTATGCACTAAAGTGTACATAAGCCATAGACCTGGAGATTAGAGAAAAGCAATCGGATAGATAGAAGTATGTTGTTTCCTTAGTCTTGATAACCTGCCAATAAGAGAAGTAGTATCGGTGTTAAACCCTTTGAGCTGAAGGTTTTGCGGATTAGAAGTACTTGCAATTTCACACACAGATTTTTTAGAACTTATTATTCGGTGGTTATTGGTATGCGTTAATTTTCCACACATGGCAAAAATGACTTCTAGTCTAGAATCCACCTAAGACATGTTTTAGGTTTGCTAGGCCTAGTGAAGCAAGGACTTCCTTTGGACCCTAAATCCATCTCGATTTCTTGTATTTGCACTTATATTTCTTTTGATTTGTACGTATTGTATCTTTGGACTTTTGGCTATCAGCAGAGAATTCATTTTTATTCTAACATATATATTAAGCACACAGACATCATGATTGGTAGTAACTAAGCATTGCTTACACATAACACAAACAATTTTAGATTTAGCATTTCAAATGGCAAGCATAATGTTATTACATTCAGATGACATATGCTTTTGATTCTTAGGAATTTGGGAATTCCTATGGTTTTCTTCTATTTTCTAGACGTTATTCAAGAGGCAACTACTCTTAGACTTAGATGGAACCCTAACAGTATTAGAATTGCTCCTGGGATGTGGTCTTCTAGTCTTAGCAGTGTTTTTTACTCTAGTAGAATAAAAACCGTTTGAGTCAGAATTAGCTTGTTGCTTATGAATAAACATTTGGTTGGGGATACTGTGATTGGTTTTATCCTAAGATTGATTTAAACGGGTTTGTTAGGAACAACATTATCTACCATTGAGTTTCGATGGATTAGTCCTAAAGTTTCTAGGGAATCACATTAACAGTTTGAAAAACTTTGGATTCTCTTGTGAAGGTGAAGAGTTTGAAGTGAATGGTTTGGACAAAGCATTCATCTTATCAACTTTGGGGAGAACCGAGGATTTTGGAAAAGGAGTGACAAAATAAAGTTTTGGTTTATAAGAAGAAGAAGGTGGTTTTCCTAAGATTGATTGCTTTGTAAATACATTGTAGTTCGTTGTCCGTACACTTTATGGTGCATTTTGTTTTAGATAACCTAATCAAATAACTGGGCTCTTAGTCTTAGCATTTTCATAGCTGGTGTCATATTATTGTTTTTGCAAAAGAGTCTTTATTGATTGGTCCTGAGCTTGTGTCATTTCGATAGAGTCTATCAGGTTCTTGTTTGTTGGTCTTTATAGATGAGCATTTTCTTTGGCTTAATTTAAAACCTGAGATTCTAATGAGACATTCGCATCTTTTAGTTTCTGAGACAACTAATCAAGGGTATTTGATGCACTATTGTGTATCTAATACTCTTTACCCTGAGATCTCCCAGCTGAGCTTCGTACGTTCGATCTTTTGTTGCATGTCATTCTAAGGCTTTATCAATACAAAATCTTGTCATATTTGCATTCTTCAATTTTGTTTATTCAATTAGTCCAAAGATTACAACGTTATTCATTTTCCTTTTTAATAATGCGATTTTCCAAGGTTCTTTTGTACGATCTAACTCAATTTGGAGATCAGTATATTGCACTTCGTGGAGTATGCATGTTGAATATATCATGATCTTAACAATTTTCACATTCTTTGGATACCTCTGTTGATCCATCTAAGTCATAGACAAGAGCATTGTTGAATAAGTTCCGGATGTTGTGTTCTGGATGCTTGCCTGCAATGTATCCGTGTCGAAGTGCAACTCAATGTTTTACTCTGAGCTGTTTTCTTCATTGTGCATCTGTAGCAGCCATGAACTCTAATTCCTCATTGAGTGATTTAGATCCCTGCTGCTTTCCTTTTGAATCTATCTGCAGTTGTTGCTGAAGATAAGCAGCATCCTATTTCCTTGGCTTTACTGTGTAGTTGCTGGCATAATGACCCTCTCCTCGACAGTTGAAACACCTTATTGGATTGTGACAACCGTGACTTGAGCAGGTTAGTCAAACCGTTAGTGTTGACTTAGGTGCTTGTTGTAGTGTATGGTTTATGTAATTTGATGTGTTTATGTGTGTTTATATGTGTTTATGAGGTATTGGTAATCGAACTATTGAGTTGTGTTCATTCTCAATGTGTTTGGAATGGTGATAAAGTTGTTAGCGTTCATTTCGTTCTCTTTTGAGTGACAAGGAAATGATTATTGAGATATGAGCATTTCCGTGTTAAATGTGTAAGTATTATTACGTATACGTATTTTTGTGTTAGTAATTTAAGATAAGTTTAGGTTTTGAGGGTTAAGTTAAGAGAAATGAGTTATTTGATAGAGAAATTTCATTTGAATCACTTATAGTGATAATTGAGTATTGATTGGGTATCTTTGAGAGAGAATTGTTTTGGTGTAATTGTGGATGCCCTAGGTGATGAATTAATATGCGAGCGTGTCATTTGTTGAAAGAAATTAAGTTGTTAAAATAAGAGAGTTTTTGGTATAACTTTACATTTTTAGAATGTGAATTTGGAATGAATAAAGTTATTTTTTAGAAAGTAGTTTTCATGCAAATTGGTTTACCATTTAGCTTAGGTTTTTTATATAATGAAGGTATTTAAGGTTATTTAATTAATAAACAATTTAAATAAAAAAAAAATTGGGCATGAGTAGTAAATATGAATTAAAGGGGAAATAAAAGAAAAGAAGAAATTAAAATTCGAATCATAATTGTGTCATCTAATCTAATTAGGGATTATCTAGTACATTATATGTAGCCTATAAATACAAAACAAAATCCCAAACCTTCCCCTTGTTAAAACCGGTCGAACCAAAGAGAAGTGAGGAAAAAATGATTGGGTTTTCTTTTACCAGGTATTTCTAATCCTTGTTTAATTTAGTTATTAATTTTCAATTAATGTAATTTAAACTTGATGGATTAGGATTATAAAATTAGGGTTGTAAATTAGGGCTTTGATTTTTCTGGAATTTTATGATGTTATAATAATTGTTTGATCATTAGTTTAATTGGTTGCAAGATTTGATCGTGTATTTAGGTCTAGATCGCCCGAATGAGTTGTTTAATTCACTGCAAAATTTTAGGCAGTTTTGTAACTAGCATAACTCAATCATAAAAGATCAAATAAATAATTTACAATATACTGAAGATAACACTCACGAGAGTAAACTTTCACTAAAAGTTAGGCCTTGAGACTTATTTTTATAGTAGGGAAGTGGGTCAAAAGCTCGTTACAAAATCAGTGTGTAAAACAGTAACGAATTTTAGTTTTGGTATTGATTTTGCTAAAAATACTTAGACATCTAGTTAGAGGCTAAAAATCACTTGAAAGTTATTTTATATATTGTGTGTGACCCCTGATTTTTTTCTAAGTATGAAAGGAGGTCTAAAGTGGTCAGCTAGTGCCATACTTTTAAGAGGTCAGATTCTAGATGAATTTTGGACACTTTGGATTAATGAATTTCTAAAGAGTATTTGTAAAAGGGTAATGGCTTTGGGAGATCTATTATAGGTTCATAGGACATATATGTAGCATGGTGAATTTTGTTTTGAATTTTGGAAGTGTTTAAGTGGTACGTTTAGGACGCGTAAGTGAGTATAAAATTCTGCTCAAAACCATAAAATATAAAGTATAGCAGTGAAGTGTAAATGGCATATGTAGGAGTTAGAAAAGGTTTAAATCAAGTATAGAATTATGGTAGATATCTTAGATATCCATCATAGTTGAGGTTACATCATATTGGGTTGAATGCCTAATTGATGGTAGCTTATTGTGTGCTTAATTGTTTAGATTATCCGTGAAGTGTTTGTGAAGCTTTTGTTGGATTCTTTTGGGAAGCTAAGCATCAGGTGAGTTTCATAGTCCCACTTTTAATGTTTTACATTGGGATGGAAATGATGCAAAGATGTTTTGGATGTGTTTAATCGCTGCGATTATGTGGTTTTACTTGAGGCATGAACGTTTATGTGGTTATTATAGGTGATATGCTTAATGTTGTTGTGATTGCTGTGTGATTCCGGTTAGAGGGTAGTGCTTCTACCTATTCCAAATCTAATTGGAGGATTGAAATAAGATCCCATTTCTGTGTGATTCCGGTTGGAGGGTAGTGACTCTACTCATTCCAAATCTAACTGGAGGGTTGAAATAATACTCCATACTGTGTGATTCCGATCGGAGGGTAATGGATTACCCCAGGCTTTGTTATGTGGATCGTGGGCACGTTCCGTCCCGTTGTGATTGATTGTGAGTTGTATGATAGCCTATGTGATAGCTAGCTTAAATTGTTCTGCCATGATATGTTATGTTAATCGCAGCAAATTGTTTTGTTTTTTTAAGGATTGATTTGTGTGTCTTAAACCTATGACTCTCACCAACCATTGTGTTGACGTTTTTAAGCATCATTTTCAGGTGAGGTTCATGAGGATATTAAAGCTAAGAGAAGTGGCTAGAATGACCGCTAGGATTACATTGGAGTTCGCTCTTGAGTTTATTTATGTTTTCTGTTTGAATAAATGCGTTAGCATGAATTGTTTGGATTATGTTCTGCATGTCATTTATTGACGAGACCTCTTTCTCATTAATAAAGACACCATTAGGTTTTGGGTATTGTTATGACACTTTGTGTCTTTGCTTTACTTTAGTTTTCATTTTAGTATTCTCTATATAGACACCATGTGTTGTGATGATATCCATTCTTGTTTACGCCTCGCGTTTCCGCCTTGGCGGGGTGTGACAGATTGGTATCAGAGCCTATGGTTATAGAGAACTAGGTGGTTGAGCCTAGACTATAGCTTAAGGGTCCCTCATATAGATGCATTTAGGGCTTATGTGTAAGTATATACCTATTATGCTTATTTTCCCTAAGTTTCATAAAGTACATTATACTATATAATATATATAAGTTGAGTTTTTCTTTGCTATTTTGAGATCCGTATCCTGATATAGTCTATGTTTTGTGGTCTATTATAGTATGTCTCCCCCTATTCGTAGAAAGTACCATAATTCAGTTGCTTTCGCAACTGGGTGTAAAAAGATTAAGAAATGCAGGCGGGGTAACCGCAAGATCCGAATTCCTATTGCTATGTGGCCGTGTAGAGTCGAAGAGAAGATGACCTTGAAGGAAGTTGATGGACAAACGGTTGAGGAAATCGAAACAAAGATAATTGCCAAGGATGGCACTATCACCAGAGTTCCTGGAAAATTTCAAGGTTATGAAACGTCTGAAGAAGAGCCGGTGGAACAACCTAGAAGACATGACCTGTATGGATTTGTGGATCACCCACAACTTCAACAAGGATATCCCATGAATGAGTTTGCACCACATCGACTACCTCAGCCAAAGGGTAACATGAATGGATGGTTGATAGAAGATGAGGAAGAAGTGGAGAGGAATGAAGTGGACTCGGACCTAGAGTCCACCGCAAGTAGTAAACCTGTGTGGAAAAAGACAAATAAAGCTGATCATGACCGCGCGTCTCGTAATTGCCCATGGTGTTCTAAGTGATTGATATGTTTTAGCTTATTTTTCTTTCTTTCGACGTTAGGAGCCATGATAGGAATGTTATTTTCGATGTTTGGATTCTGAGTATTAATAATAAAAGTGATTATTAGGATTATTCCTTGTGTTATTTGTTGGTTTCATTTTTTAAGGTAGTGCTTTAATAATTGTCTTTCTAGTTTATCAATTCTTTCAACTATCGGGGTTGTACTAGTACTACTAGATGCCCCATTAAAGAGTCCGTGATTAGACAGAGACACGCCAGAATTGGGCCCCTTCCCAGCCGACTTTGAGTTCCCCTCATTCGTACCCAAATTATTATCGTTTTCAACCGAATTAAACGCATCAAATGGGCTTGAATTACTAACAATCTCTTTACTAGGTACCGCAACATTCCCGTAAACTACGTTTAACTTATACAAGGCTCGGAAATATTTAATGACCATCACTTTAATAAATACACGGCTAACATGTTGGTTAGCTCAAACAAAAAGTTTCACAAAATTATCAATTGATTGTGTGACAGTTATAGTGGGAGTGTCAGTGGGAATTACTTTTTCATGTTTGTTTTTATGTTGGTACCTAGTTAATGGTTTCTGAGAAGTGTTACTTAATCTCTCAGTTATCACAATTTCACTAGTAATAATGCTTTCAGGTTGTTTGACATGCACTACTTTGGATTTAGTAAACCTAGTTAAAGGGCACTGTCCTTCTAAAGTGAATTTCCTTCCAGTGGGCTGCTACTGAAATCCGACATTGGTAAACAACTTTCCAGTTGCTTGCCAGACTTGGTTAACCTGCTTAACTCTCCAAACCTTGTTGACAGGGGGTGTCATAACAAACTTCAAAGATTTCACAACACATTTATCATGAATAAAGGACATTAAGCATTTGTTACAAGTTTTACAGACATAATTAGAATTTGAATGAATGATAGTACGCTTATAGCTAATACTAGAATCAACATGATTCTCTTATTTCACACTAGACTTATTAGTCCTAGAATGGTCTTCTACTTTCTTCTTGTTACTATTAGCTGGCAAGGTCCTATCTTTCTTTGTAGTGCTCCTAGGCTTTAACCCGCTAGCTGTAGTGGCATCTTTTACTCCTGTAGAATTAATCATAGGTTCATTAGTCTTTTTCGGTTTCTATCGCTCAACATGTGTTTATGAGTTATTAGTTGAAGTTTCACCTGGTTCCACAAAAGTAACTTGCATTTTCCTATTTAAAGGGGCAGTAGAAATCTTTCTATCTCTTTTATTAAAATCTCTCGAACAAGTGCCAATCACATATTCAAGTAATTCCTGAGAGTGTTTAGTGTAAAGGCAGGCAGATGCAAGTGAGCTATCTAATGGTTTTTCAACCTTGGCCTCTTCAACAATCTTGCGAAGAGTTCCTACACTTTCCTTAAGATGTTTGAGATATTGTAGATGAACCTCCCTATTGTTTCTATTTCGAGGGGCAATTGGTTCAACATCGATAGCATACATACCAGGGGCAAGAACTTTTGGTTTCACAGGATCAGGCATAGTGACGCATTTTCTTTTCCCTTTTATTTGAGCCTTTAGGTTCTCAATTTCAGTTAACAAAGATGTTGCCTTTTCAATAGTTTTAGCACGCGTTAGCTTGATTGAATCATACTATTCCTTGTAATGCTGCTTAACTTTTTCATTTTCTGCCCTAAAACGCTTATTTAGATCTTGAAGTGCGTTGACTTTTGCATGTAAATATTTGTTCTGAGAATCTAAGGCCTTAAAGTCAAGAATAGGATCTTCTGCACTATGTTTCTTTTGCAAACATGAAATTTTCACTTTCAATTCTCTAATTGTATTGCCCCTTCCTTGAAGCTGTTCTTTAGCTTTCCGATTACAAAGACTGACTCAAATGCAGGAGCATCCGAAGATGTCACTAATTTTTTGCTTCCAAAACGTTCCTTAAGATGTTGATACTTCAATTGAAAATTTAAGTGTTCCACCTTAAGTCTGGAAAAATGTTTTATCATCTCATCATGGTCAATATTTTGGATCTTTTATGTCAGATTAGAATTCTCAGCTTCAAGTTCGGCAATACGTTTTTGTACAATAGTGTAAGCATCATGCATGTCAGAAAATCTAGATAAAGTAAGCACAAAATCTATTGCAGTATAAAACACATCTTTGGACAAGCATTCAATAATTAGGTTCTCATTCTCAATGAGAAGATTTTTTCTCTTAATTTCATTGCACTTCTTATCAACAACATGTTGGTCCACATCAGCCTCTATTTGATCAAAAACTTCTTTTATTTCTTTAATTCCGTTGATGAGAGCTTTTTGAATTTCCTCAAAATGTTCTTTGATTGTTTTGAAAAATGAGATTACCTCGGTGAGATAACATGTCTTTGTTTGTTCAAAACCCCTTTCCCCTTCAGTGATACCCGTAGGTGTGATTATCTTTTTACAAGTTTTATCAAATTCTGAAAAAAGTTGTACTAGAGAATAAATATTTACTTGTACTTGAATTTTTGTTAGGAGGACTTTGGGGACCAGCTTTGCAGGTGTATTGGGAGGATACACTGTAACACCCCTAAATTTGGGTCGCAACAGAATAATGTGTCCGGGAGTGTTACATTATAGATCAATAGCACAAGATATGAGAATGACCTCTAAAAGAGTCGTTTAAAATATGATACATTGGATTTATTGAAATTGTTTAATACAAAGCACAACGGCTTAAATTGTTCAACACTTGATATCAAATACTTTAGATCATAACAATATCCCAACATGTAATGACTCCAAATCTCTAATGCATGACTTCTAAAAGACTATCCTAAAGTATCCTTAGCACCTCGTGCCTCATTGACCTGAGAAAAACATGCTTAAAAACATCAGCATAAAGTTGGTGAATTCATAGGTTTATGTAAATGTAATGTAGGACCGTAAGATTTTTAAATGTATGATAATGCAACATATGCAAACATCACAAATGTAATTACGTTTCCCTAAGTTTATGACACCGAAGCTCGACATGTATGAATTGCAATATAAATTGCCTACATTGCCCGTGATGATGTTCTAACCCGCAACATCCGAATCCGACATGGTATACATCCGTTGGTTCACTCCGTGACACCAGTGAGAGCTACTCACCCGGATGGGGATGTCAACCCCAAATAGATCTATTTATAACATTCGCGCTCACACAAAGTAATTGACAGTTCATGATAATGGGCTCAGAGGGTTATCGCTACTTAGGCAAACACGTAATCATGATAAAATGTACACTTACGTCCAATTTGTAAAACAAAGCATGTTTCTCACCCCAAAAGTTGTAAATCATTGATATAGTAAAACATGGGGCTATGAACTCACCTTGGTAAAGGTAGTGAATGAAATGAATCAAGTGAATGAATCGACAAGCGAAATCTGAGTGCAACCTAATTAAATATAGGTCGTATAAGTACCATGTACTTTGAATAACTAATACCACATATAATTCTATATAGTTACATCACCACCTAAAAGTGTTTGTTTAATTTATAAAATTAAACAATTTGATTTGCATTTGTAAAATAAATGTTCATGAATCCGTATTGTGAAAATGTTAAAATTGTCCAACAGTTATTCGTTTATGAAAAGTAATTGTTTTATCACCTTTAGATAATTATATAATAACATTATATAATTAGTTTAATTGATTTCACAAAAATAGTGCACAAGTATAAAAATAGTGCATAAGGTTTTATAAACCTTATATCTTTTTCGTTTCAATTTCGTTTTGCATATTCTTTATATCTGTAGTTTCGTATTTGAATGATATATTTAAATATCATATTTGTAAATATTAAGTTACTGATGAACAGTAACATTTAATATATATTTATAAAAATGTTTTTTATAAATATTAATTGTTAAAATCGTATAAAAACCATATCTCATTCGTTTTAATTCGGTTTTTAGTGATTCTTTCGCCCACGTCTTTGTAATTAAAAGCTATATCCAACAAAAATAATTCCCATCAGCCCACTGTTAAGAACAGTAGCCTATTTTATAACACTTCTTTTATAAAAATACTTTTTATTGTAAAGTGGTAAATGGCGTATCTTCTTCATTTCAAATTCATTTTTAACGTACCTTACAGTTTTGAAATCCTCATAAGTTGTATTTCATCAGAAAAATAAGTTTCCATTTTTATCAGATTCCTAATATTGGAGTTTTTATAAAAATACTTCTATAAAAACACTTTTTACGTATAATCTTGTAAATACCATATCTCCTTCGTTATAATTTGGATTTTCGAGTTCTTTACATGCTTAAGTCCTTTACATGATTTCCATCATATTCTGTTCATAGTGTTTAAGAAATTAGTCCACATAATTATTTATTCATAAACTTAATGAATAAACTTTTCACCATTAATTTATATACAAATTTTATAAATTACCTAATACTTGTGTAAAATGTGTTTATCTAATATAACACGAGTTTTAACATATATGCATATATGGTTCGAACTAGGATCCAACATGAAAAATCATTTTATAAATTTTATAAAGTTTCCTAGGTGATGATTTAACTACATACAATCATATAATACATGAAATGAACAATATTGAGTGTTGGATGAATGAAGAACAAGATCAACCCAAACAATGAAACCCTAATTCGAAAATCCTTGGATGAAAAACCCTAATCTCTAAAGAATGAAACCCTAGCTTAGAACCACTTGAATAAACCCTTATACAAACCAACCAAGCTTCCAAAATGCCTTATATACGCCTACTAGAGATTTTAGGATACTTAAACAAGTTTGAAAATTGAAAATGTAAGGGTGAGGGTCTGCTACTATACCACATGAGCAAAGGAGAAGAAAAATGAGAGAGTTGGCTAGATTTCTTGATAATGGAGTGTGTGTGTGTGTTCCTTACTTTATGAGTACTATTTATAGCTAAACATGCAAGGTAATACCACTCTTTGAAAGAATCAATTGGTTTTGGGTTGCTTATGGTGTATTCGGCTGGAATGGGTTCAAAAAGGGGGGACAAACCTTTAGTTTATTAGTTTAGGACATGTCTAAGACTTGTTTAATATATAGGGTGAAGAGTTTGTTGCTTCCTTTTCCAACATGAGAAGATTACTAGTCATATCATGAGCTTATGGTTTATTTCTTCTCCTAGTGTGTAATCGTAGGTATGGAGGGACAAGGAGGGAACAAGAATTGTTTAATAATGAGCTAGGACTAGGGACAAGTTATGGCTTATAAGAGATAATATGACCACACTTTCATTCTTGGTTATGGTTCCCTTATGTTCCTTGTGTTTAGCCATGGGTTGGGAAGCAAAGAGGAGACAAAGATTGAGTTTTGATCCCTTGGGTAACAAGAACTATTGTTTATGTGAATTAGTGGACAGTTGGTGGCTTTTTTGATTTAATTTTAAGCATAAATGCATGTATATGATGAAATTTAGTTATAGCATGGAAAAGAGTAAGTATTTATGAGATTTTTGGGTATTATAGGTATTAGTGGGTAATTGTTGAAGTGTAGGTAGGTTTATGGTTTGCCATGCATGCAAAAGCCTAGTTTTTATTGCGTTACGTAAACGTTTTAAGTAACCAATAAAAACAAAAAGCATAAAGTTATAAATTATCATCCTAATAACTTTATAACACTTGCTTGACGTAAACATTTAATTATTTGATGTCCGATTACGTTAAATGATCATTTTTAGTTTACGCGATTTAGCTTAACGGTAGAAATTAAAAGCGAATGCGTAAAAGCCTAAAAATAAATAATGGAATAAATGAAGTCGTAAATGACTTGAAAATGCGAGATGTTACAGTCTCCACCCATTAGAAGTTCTTTGTCCTCAAAGCTTAAGACGTTGTTGTGGATGAAGACGCCCAATTTGTGAAGAGATGAGGGTATTTCTTTTTGAATGAATCTTCATGTTCCCATGTGAACTCAGGACCTCTCTTCGAGTTCCAGCGAACCTTAACGAGTGGTATGCGGCTTCGCTTTAATCGTTTAATCTCCCATTCCAAAATTTCAATGGGCTCTTCCACAAATTGGAGTTTATCATCAATATGTAGTCCTTCTAATGGAATGGCTAATGGTTCGTCGGAATAACATTTCTTCAAGTTTGATACATGAAATGTATTGTGTACCCTGCTAAACTCTTGAGGGAGTTCAAGCTTGTAAGAAACAGATCTAACCTTTTCTAACAACTTGAAAGGTCCAACATACCTAGGGTTTAACTTCCCCGTTTGCCAAAACACACAACTCCTTTCCAAGGTGAAACCTTGAGCATAACCCTATCCCCAACTTGGAACTCTATCGGCTTACGCTTTAAGTCGGTGTAACTCTTTTGTCGGTCATGAGCAGCTTGAATCCTTTGCTTGATCTGGATGATCTTCTCGGTCGTTTCTTGAATTAAATCCGGACCGGTGAGTTGAGCTTCTCCGACCTCGGCCCAACAAATAGGTGAATGACACTTTTGACCGTAAAGTGCCTCGAATGGTGCTGCCTTGATGCTAGCGTGATAACTGTTGTTGTATGAAAACTCGACTAATGGCAAATATAACACCCTGTGTTTTCAAGTCATTGACGACGTCGATAAATCCGCAATGTACCTTTTGTATTGTACACATTTGCTTTAAATCATAAATGTTAAGCTAAATCGCGTAAGCTAGAAATTAGCGTTCAATGTAAACGGGCATCAAACAATTAAATGTTTACATCAAGCAAGGGTTATATAATTATTTTGAGGATAATTATTAACTTTGTTCATTTTATTTTTATCGGATACGTAAAGTGTATACGTTTCGCGATAAATTGCGTTTAGGCACTCCCGGAACCACAAAAACTCTTCTACGCTTCAACAAATACCCACTTTTATACCCAATACATAAAAGTTACAAAATATATCATCTATATCCTATCTTTGCCGAAATTCTTGCCATTTGTACAAGTGATATATGAAAAATTCTTCAAGTTGGTCAAATAAACACCATACTTCATTAACCTACACCATACCTCTTTATTACTACACCATGCCATGTCTCTTTGACTTGGACCAAGACCAAGACCATCCCTACACCATACCTTGTCCCTTTGACTAGATTTACTCTTTATATACATGTATACATAAGAGATATAGCTCATACATGCACTAACACTTAGTAAAAATCAAACAAACCTCCCCTTTGGCTCTCTATTGCTCACGGCAATAAGCAAGCACCCACACAAACCCATATCAATTTTTATACAACCCATACACATCTATTCTAAGGTATTCTAAGGTGATCCCAAGCATTGGCTAACCTTTTTCAAGTATTAATCAAGAAAAGCAAGATTAGGGTTTTCTTAAGAAAATAAGGGTTTTCTTAAGTGCAAGCTTTGGTTTCTAGTCTAAACACGGGTTTAGCATTTGTTTCTCATCATCATCATACCTCATAAGGTCTACTTGAACTCTTTATGTTCTTGCAATTTTCATTTATATGCATATGTTAATTCTTTATAGCTTAAATCACCATTTAGGATTATTAACATGTAAAAAGAAGTTTTTATTTATTTTCATCATAATGTACACTTTTATATATCTTATGATATTAATGATATCATGTTAAAGTGGTCACTCAAGTTATTTACACTCTTGGTTAGGTATAAATATGATTATGGATAAAACTAGTAAATTAGAGATTTCATAAGTAAAGTTATGATATTAAGTATTATCATGGATTTGTTAACCTTGGTAACTTGGACACATGAGGACTACTATGGACAATGGACATTTAATATAAGTATGATTTATAATATATATGATATATGAGACTTGTGGTAAAATACAAAAGTAATAAAGTATAAAGAAAAAGTTAAAAATGGGTTCAACAAGCTTAAGCAAACATTCTGTCCAAAATTCGAATTTTAACATACCTATTTTATATTTTTATAAGATAATACAATTCACGACGATTCCGAAAAAGTAAGAAACTTGTTAAACGGATTAATAACGAAAAAGTTATGTTAAAAACGAGTTATACGTTAATAAACGAAGTCGTAAATGAATTTTTATAAAAACATTTTTATAAAAATTTTAAACAGCAAGTATTGATATTTTTAACAAATAATACATATTTTTAGGATTCTCGTCAAACGCTTGTCGAAGTAATATATTAAGTATTTCCCGTTAGAATAAATAATCATTTGAGAATAAGTAAAAATCTAATCTTTTGAGTGTCGTATCCACGGCGAGAATTGAATTGAGATTCACGTTAATGTTTTTCGTTTGATGCTTGATTATTTTTTTGTTTTGGTTTTGGTATTTATACTAATAAAAATAAAAATAATCTATAATAAAACTAAGCAAATAAATCTAAACTATATAAAACGGATATGCTTGTCAAGCAAGACGAAAAGATCATTAAGTGTGACAGAAAGAGTAAATAAGGAATTAGCACCCGTTTATAAAAACTATTTTCTCACAACGTTGGTTTTTATTGAAAACAATCATTTATTTGGGTACAAATTACTCGATTCATTATTGACGATTTAATACCCGTAAAAATATTATTTTCTCACAACGTTGGTTGTTATTGAAAACAATATCTTATAGAGGTATTAATCACTAGATTTGATGTTTGACTATTTCTCCGGATTTTGCCCTTCAAAATAATCAAATAAGAAATCTAAATAACCCGAAAATTATTAATCAACAACTTCAATCAATGAGATTCATTGTGAGAGTTTGATTTCATCTAAGAGATTAGCTAAGAGTATCTCACAGATTTTGAGCGGTATCATAAATTAGCCACTGGAATTTAATGAAGGTCGTGATTCTAATTTTGAGTGTTTCTGACTATTAAAAATGATGTTCAAAAAACATAAAACCTCATTAATAACACCCTAAGTATCAACGATTTAAGTAAGTGTTAATTATTTTTGCTTAACACACACACATAAAGTTTTCATTTTTATTGTTCCTATAGGGTTAGTAATACTAGTTGTACAAGAATTTTTGCTAAAAAATCATTAAAAATCGTGTTTTTTTGAGTTTTGAAAAGTTGTGTTTCGTAACAGTTAGGATCGAACTAGAGGGATCGAACAAGGGGATCGAACTAGTCAATCGAACAAGACATTCGAACTAGTGAATCGAACGAGATCATCGAACGAGTGATTTCTAGTTTTGATCGAACGAACGACTTCAAGTTTGAATCGAACGAGCTACTTTAGTGTCGATCGAACGAGTGATTTCTAGTTTTGATCGAACGAACGACTTCAAGTTTGAATCGAACGAGCTACATTAGTGTCGATCGAACGAGCGGCTTCTAGTTTTGATCGAACGAACGACTTCAAGTTTGAATCGAACGAGCTACATTAGTGTCGATCGAACGAGCGGCTTCGAACGAGAGGATCGAACTAGCCGTTCGAACTAGCCGTTCGAACGAGAGGATCGAACTAGCCGTTCGAACGAGAGGATCGAACTAGCCGTTCGAACGAGAGGATCGAACTAGCCGTTCGAACGAGCGGACCGAACGAGCGAAAATTGTCAAGGATCGAACGAGCGAAAATTTTGTTTCGATCGAACGAGCGGACTCGAACGAACGGACTCGAACGAGTGGAATCGAACGAGAAATTTTTTTTTTGGACCAAACGGAAAAATTTAGAAAACTTGTGTGACGAAAAGGGTTTCAGTAAAACAACCATAACTTTTGATCCGTAAGTCCGTTTTAGGCCCGTGACCTCTCAAATCGAAGAGAAAAACGAGACGGATCACGCTATAACCACCCTTTAGCTGGTTAAGGATTTTCGAAGCCCAAAAATTGTTTTTTCTATGATTTATTGACGTTTTTTTGTTTTTTTTAAATTTCTCGCCGCTGATCGAATCAAATTCATCCGGTTTTTTATGTGGGCTGAGTTTGTGATGGATCCGGGTACAACAGTTTAAGTATTAAATGTTTCATATTAACACTAAATTTAGCTAAATGACTCACTTGGGGTGATTTTTTGCTATATTTAGTTGTTAGATTACATTTGTGCTCCGTAATGACAAAGTGAAAATGAGACGAGACCAGGATCGACGCTGATAAAGAATCATGAAACTTAAAGGCTAGATCTGGAATTAATTTTTTGTGACTACGGAGTTGATCGGGTATCACTTATTTGAGATTGAAGTGGCATTTCACGAAGGCGTGTTCTTATTTTATCTTGAAGTCGGGGTTGGCTGGATGCATGACTTTCAATGATAACTTGCTCGAGCTTAATTTAAGTTGAAGACTTGGTTTATCTAGTTTCCAGCAGTCAAGGGGTGGATGGTTGATGACCTGGTTAACTATCACTTAAAGGAGTTACGTTGTAGTACTCAGTGTCACACGCTAAGACGTTGTGGATAATCGCAAGAGGTGATGATAGTCTCATACTTTGGGTGGGGTATTGAGTACTTAGAGATTTGCTTGGAGCATAAATTCTCTACACCGTTCTTCCAACATTAGCGCAAGCTTAAGTCACAAGAACGGGAAATTCTACTTCAGTTTCAAGTTTGGTATATCTGGTGTACTTCATCAGTGGTTACTTCAAATAGCCTACAATTCGGTTGGTAAAATAATAGCCAGAGAGAGGTTATGAGTAGAGATCTGATCAGCAATTGATTTTCACGGGTTAGATCTAAGCTAATTTATTCCTCACACAAGTACTCAAGTAAATGCGCGTCCAAGGTGTTGCTGATTCCGACATGTCGAAACCAGCAAGGGGGAAGGAGAAGATTCACCCTTGAGCCTTTGCCCTTCTTGTTCTTGAAAGCTTGACATGGAGCATCTTTCTTGAATTTTTTTAAAGTTAGGCCATGCCGGGAAGTCAAATGTCCTAACCGTAGAGAATTTCAGCGCTTTAAACTATGGCTTTTGGGTGCATTTCTTCAGACAAATGGGGGAAGTGATACCTTGAGAACTTTTGTATGCATTATTTGAATTTCCAGGGGGAAGCGGTGTGAGAAGAATTATTCAAGCGTGAGAAGATACGTTGCTGATCCAGTTAATGCTTACCCCAAACGATCAATCACTAAGCTTATTCTTAAAGGAGCAGTAATATTTGATGTGGTATCCTACCAGTTCCGCTGTGCACTTAATTATTCTAAGCTTGTAAGTAAGCTTTGAAACTGCTCAAGAGAGGATTGCTAGTTTGGGGGGAAGCTTTGAAAGCTTCTAAATAAAGAATATGTGGCATGAATTAGGGGGAAGCTGATTCATTGCTAGTTTGGGGGGAAGCTTTTAAAGCTTCTAAATCAAGAATATGTGGCACGAATTAGGGGGAAGCTAATTCAGAAGCTTCTCCTTAACCAGAAGTGTATGGGTTACTTAGTTCGTGCCTATTACAGTATTTCTCCTACAAAGTACTACAAAGATGATTCATGTTGGAGTGCAGACTTGAAGTCAAACACCACAGAAGACGTCATCAGCATATGAAGCTTCATGGAAGTTCTTGTTCTTAATCATTATGTACTTGTTAGGAAATTATTGTAAGTAATTCTGTATATCGTCCCGTGGGGGAAGATTGTTGGGAATTCACTTTTACGTGACGACATTACAGAATTACCATAGTTTATCATAGTCACATACGCGAGGACTAGAATAGGCAACTATGTATAGTTTAGAGGCGTATGGGCTATATATACCCCTCTATGGCTTCCATAGAGGGGTTGAGTCATTTGGCATTGTTGAGTCATTTGTATCCTTCATCCATTTTCCATCTAATATCACAAGTCCATCTTCCATCTCACTACTTTCTCTCACTAAAATGGCTATCATGTGGTTTGACTCACCAAGACCACCGGATCATAGTTTTCGTGAATCTTTCAATTGGTATCAAGAGCCATGGCAACATACTCTTGGGTCGGATTTATCTTTATGGTCCGTTTGGTCTTGTCACTTTGTCAAATCTGTCGTTGTGTTGTTTTGGTCCTAACAGCTTATTTTTTATTTTATTTTTTTCGTATCTTATTTTTCTTTTACAAAAGTGTGCGAATTTTGACGAAATTCACGGAACTCCATAGTTTTAATTTATAGTTTTCCAAACGCGAGGGGACTTTAGGAATAGTCATTATTATATAGTTGTGAAGCGTATGGTCTATATATACCCCTCCAAGGCTTCCATGAAGGGGTTGAGACTCTTGTAACATTTTCCATTTCCATACAATAATATACACATTTGTTTCTCTCTCTACTCTTTCTCTCTAAACATGACTATTACATGGTTTGAGTCTCCCCGACCTCCGGATCTAAGATTCTTTAAAACTGTCAATAATGGAGAAGAAACATAAGATAACTGGTTAAATCGTCCTCCAAGAATTGTCTAATGAAACTTCCTAAGAATTTCCAAGCTTCTTCTCATTAAATATAACATGTAATCAAAGACAAAGACAACTACACCAAGCATAAAATCGGCGGGATAGATGTAAATACAATGAGAGTTTAGGGTTTGACTCTATAAAAGTAGTAAAGATAGGATGTGAGTAATGATGTAATCATAGGTTTCTGCAGGATTATAAAAGAGTTACAAATTTTAAATGTTGTGCAAATTATTTTTCAAAAATACTTGAAAATTTTCAAATTTTCTTGTAGCTGGGCTCACGACGCCGTCAGGATAAATCCTGACGCCGTTTCCAGCCTCTGAGAAAATTTTCTTTTTGTTTTCTTTGAAAAACTTCCTACACGCGATTATATAAGTTATTTCCTGTATGAATTACTGCATGAAATTTAAGATTAGTCAATACAATCATATGACTCAAAACTGACGCGAATTAATCTAAATAATTTATTTATCATGTTTGAATTGGTTCTTAAAAACCAGATATTTCCCCTATACTTATTTTGTTGCAAAATACCTTTGATTGTAATTAAGACGAAGTTAAAAACAAAGCAAAACATGATACAAAATGTTGAATTCGAACATAAAAGAATAAATGAAAAGAATTAAAACACAAGATACTCTTAATATGCGATAGAAATAAACATTGGGTTGCCTCTCAAGAAGCGCTTTTCTTTATTTACGAGTCTTGTAGCTAGACTCGAACACACTCTTACATGACTTCTCCTTCATTCGCAATCTCAGTCACATATTCGGGTCCAAGCTTAATGGAGTCTCTATAAAATCCATCTTCTAATTCGGATGGTTTCCTACACCCTCTATCATAGTCATCTTCACTGAGTATTATCCTAGATGACAATAAGTCATGACCTTCGCTAGAAAATTCGCTCCTCTCTGGGTCCTTATATGGTGTTTTAAAGGTAATTTCTTTAGTTCCATCCGTGAAAGTCATTAACCCGTGTTTCCTATTTATAGCTAGGCAGGCGATTTCAACGAAGGGCCGCCCAAATACTACATGGGACAGACTAGGGTCAATATTAGTCTCAATATTTTCCAGAATGGTGAAATCCATAACGTAACTCATATTTCCAACAAATACGTGCATGTCCCTTCCTAATCCTACAAAATTTCTTCCCCTATACTCGTATCTACTCTTTCTAACAGAGTTATAATAGGCCAAGGACATGATGTTCATGGGTAGGTCAACATCAATGTATGCGTTGGCCGTGAATTTATGTCCTATCATGCAGGGGATTTTAAGGTTTCTTGGGTCACCCTTTTTGATCCTAAAGTCATAATTTAGTGAGCATTTAGGCATCTCCTTAATCAATGATTCATAAACCGATTCCTCACATGTATCAACTAAATCTAGAGGCTCTTCGACATCTACCCATTCAATTTCCCCTTCCTCGTCATTTCTGCTAGGTCCTATTTTTTCAATATCAGTTGGGTCTTTCAGCTCTGGTTGTGGTGCATCCCTTTGTTCTTCCTTTTGTTCAGCGGTGTTAGTGTTTACGGGGTTTCCTTCTCCTTTTCGTTCATCCTCTTCTGGCTTGTCGTTATGGGGGTTACTTTGATGGACTACGATGGTGTTGATCAAACTGTGGATTCGGGTTGAGCATTAGGGGTATTCTGTTAGGTAAGAACGAGCAGACAAAACTGGAGAGGTTGAGTTAACATTCAGTTTCGGGTTCTTAACCGTATCGCTAGGGAGTGCTCCAGCCATTCGATCGGTGATGGCCTTCAATATTATGTCGATTTTGTTGGTCATCTCACTTTGTTGTTGTTTGAAATCGGCTTCAAACTTGGACAGTCTAGCGTCTTGAGATGCCATGAAGTTAGACACTAATCGTTAGAATTGATCCGGTTGATGCCTTCATATTTGTTCGATTTTGTTGTCATTTCTCACTTTGTTTTGTTTGTTTGTTAATCGGCTTTTCAAACTTGGACAAGTCTAGCGTCTTGAGATGCCATGAAGTTAAACACTAATCCTTCGAGATTTGATTGATTGTTAAAACTTTGAGGATTGATTGTTGATCAGGAACGGTTTTGGATAGTAGAACCGTTGGATTGGAAATCCGCGTATATATGTTGGATAAAATACAAGTTTAACAAATTTTAAATATATACATTTACCAGGATTCTTTGGAATATTTTATTAAAAAACTGAACCGTTTGGAATATTTTATTAAAAACCCGATCCAAACTCGATCTATTTGGAATATTTTATTAAAAACCCGATCCATTAGCTCTCCCACTTCGTCTCTCAACTAATCCAGGCGTTGTCCATGTACCCCTTGACTCAGTTATCCACCGTCCCACTAATACTTCTTGGTAGGTGCTTAGTTTCTAGATTCATCTTGATTCTTATCACACAAACATAACACCACACAGTTTTCCCAACTGGATTCACCAAACCATCAACACCTTCAATGATTCATTAACAAATTGAAATTGCAAAATCAACATCTACACGAATCCCAGGTATGTTTTAAGTCTAATCTAATATCCAAAATGAAATCTTTTTTACAATTTTCATGTATCTTTAATATTTGATTTTGGGTTTCACCAATTTATGAATTCTAATTTTTCTGTTTCTATTTTTGTTTTAGGAAATACTCAGGTTTACAATACCATATGTTTGATGAATGTGATGGTGGATTTTGATATATGGTGAAGATGTTGTGGTCCATGGCTAGATGGATTGGTGCCTAACATGTGTTTGATTAAAGTCCTCACAAAATTTGGTTTGGGGAATTTTCCAACTTTTGTTTCCTTTAAATTCAAATCGAGTCTTAAACTAAGGTTTGCGAATATGTGTCTTCGATTTTAAATTGTTTGCTCGAAACGACAAAGTACTTGAAATATCTTTTGTGGGTCAGGATGTTTGGGTATATGTGAAGCACTTTAATAAATTACAAGGTATAAGATTGTTGTTGCAAGTCTATGGTCACAGATTCTGTGATTTTTATGTGATTCAAGATTACAATGGTTATTAGTCGTGTGTTTGTTGTGTATCAATTGTGTATAAGCTGTGCGCATAAGCTTTAGTTGTTATGAGGTGTGTATAAGCTGCGGTCGTAAGTGCTTTAAGTTGCGTCTACATTGTGGTTGCACGTGGTCTACGTGTGGTCACAAGGGCCTGATTTTATATTTGTGAATGAAATATTGTCGTTTAGTTCTCTAAAATGCTCATTTGGAAGAAGAAATTGTAGTTTCTACCCATGAATTGTTGTTTCTTGCGAAAAATGGTGTGGCTGTTTCTGAGTAGCTTAATAATGATCTGGCATTAGGTAGCATGATGTGAGGGTCGTAGAGACTTCAACACGAAGTTTTACAACTCCCTAGGCAGTGTACCTAATCATTGCAGTGTAGTATAGGCAAGACTCGAGGGCTGTTATCGTTCTCTAGGAGAATTGGTTGGGAAGGGTCGAACAGAGCTTAACCGAGATCTACGGGATTGAAAGAAGATTATTTTTGTTTTTTTATATTTTAGAGAAAGCAAGTAAATCAATTGTTTAAGAGGTTGGTTTGATTAACTAAGAATTAAACTAAATATAATCTATACTACTGGTGATAACTTTATGATAAAATAATGTATTTACTTAGTCATGCATTACTCATTAGATTGCTTCTCCTAATCATGTTGCCTTGTCACACTCATGATGATCTGTGTAAGTATTTCCCAAGTCATGAACGAATTACACGAACCCGTCGTCTATTTAATATTCCATTAAGGCAACACACAAGTAAGGTAGTATGAACACTATTACAAGGCCCCTAAGAGTATATTAAATGCAATTGAAATATCTTAAAAGGGACCAACCATATAAGGGGTAAGGTAGTATAAAGACTGTTACCGATGGTATCCTTTCTACACTTCTCGCGTTTCCTTAGACGTCTATGCCAATTTAATACCTTATGGCTAGTTTTCTAAATCCTAACGCGCACATCCATCACAAGAAGGAACAGCAATAGGATCTATAATCCAACTTTCATGCAATCACAAGCAAATACAAAGGAGGGTTTAGCCTAACATGTTATAAAGAAAGCAAGAACATAGATCAATCAAAAAACACATAGACATATTGAATGATTAAAGAAGATAATGTTACTTGATTAAAACATGGATTAAGGTCAGTTACAATAGGGTTTTGAGGCCCTAAAGTTGGCCTAAAAGCTGACAAAATACTTAGGGTTCGGCTCCCAAAAGTTATACAAAGTTACACACTTAAAACCCAAAATTCGGCTTAATATATATAGGGAGATCGTCGCGACGGCGTCCAGTTGTGGTCGCGACGCCGTCACGGGATAGAATCTTCTATGTCTGATATGAGTCGGTTATGTCCTGACGCCGTCATCAATTTCCTGACGCCATCACTAGATAGATCACGACGGCGTCGTTTTATGCCTGCGACGCCGTCTCCACGCGCTGTAAGTATGATTCTTCAAGAGATTTGGTGTAGGTCCGTAGTCTTGTCTGTTTCTTCTCCAAATGAGCCCAAGTTAGGTGTATTTCCTCCAAATGTCATCCAAGTGATAAAAACCTAAAAACAAACGATCACGCACATAATCTGGGCATATTTACATGATTTAAGGAGTTAAATGACCCCGAAATAGTATATAAAATGACACCTCATCAAATACCCCTACACTTTGGATTTGCTTGTCATCAAGAAAATAGGCTTTTCTACCTAGACAATAGCAATATTGAGGTTATTTAACTTACTTTTTAAAAGCATTTTACAACACAACCTTCTAGACCTTGTAATTAAAATCACGGAAAGCATATACTAGCATCTCACATAAGTGTTTGGGATTCTCTCTTTCACTCGGGTGTATAATAAATTATAACAACTATGGGAAACAAAAAATTAAAACTCATTACCTGTCATAACATATAAATTACTATAGGCTTGGTAAAGGATCAAACCTCCACCGCTAGGCGCAAGCATTATTCATTACTATCAAAGATGTCTTTTAAAGGGTTGTGTGGTGTAGGTGTAAGATAACATTAATGGAAACGGAAATGGATGGGATACATTTGAGGAGTGACTTTTGGGTGAATTTGGGGTAGAAGGGTTAGCTAATTATTTATACGAATACATGTTGGTTGGGTTGCTAAGCCAAGAACTCGGACAAGATATACAAACTCTACACAACTCTACATCAATCTCTTTTTTTTTCTTTTTTTGACTCTAATATAAACATAGACATAAGCAAATGTTAGCCCGTACATTTTTCTTCACTTTTTTTATATACGTTTTTTTCGTACACTTTTTCTTTGCCATTGCTAAAACATATAACACATCATAGGGGTTTATAGAGACACCCCTACACTTGAACTTTTACATACTCGATATTTACAATCTTACTAATGACCCGAATTGAGGCGGATCAAAATAACATGGAGATCATTTGACAAACATATGGGGGTATTAACTTAACTTTTCTTCCCTAATCTTCCGCGAAATAAATACTAACATGAATCCCAATCGTCCCAAAACTGTATTTACAAGGATAAGGACTTAGCAACTGTGTACTCAATAATTAAATTGGGTTAAAACAATAATGTAGTAAAGGTAAGTACATACAAGGTAGGCTAAAGCGATTTGGGTGTAACAATTGGTTAAAGGGTGACAATGCTCTTCATTAATAGTCTGGCTTAATAAGAAAATTATGAGAACCATGAAAAGGATAGGCTCGGAGGGTTGTACTAGGGGTATCCTACACTAAAAATGAGTGCATGGCAAGGGTGTGGGATAGTTATATGATCGGTGTTACCATAATAACAGTTACAAGTTTAAAACATTGGTTAATCCTAGTGCCTCTTATCTAGCAAATTCTAATACTTACTATGCGGTCGCGAGATGCATCACAAAAACAAGTTTTAGAAGTTAATACACTACTGGTACGCTCATATAATTTAATACCGATACCAATGCTCCTGAAAAGGCGACAAAGACCATACGTACACATCTGTAACAACAGAATAGACACATATGACTGCATTCGAACCTTAACTCGAGAAAGCTAAAGGTATAAATTATCTTGGATATCGAAAATGGATACCCGAATTTCTAAAGATCTAAAGGCGAACCTCACATTTTAGGGGTGGAATTTTGCGGGTTTTTGTGCTAGTCATATACATTCCTATCTATGAGACGCTATTGATACTCAGTTTTCGTCGGCATGAGTCATAAAAAAATTTAAATTTGGGTCAAAATTACCTTTTACGCTATGTTTCGATATATTACCCATCATTTTAAGGAACAAGCAAATGGCAAATGAAGGAATAGTTTCTAAGGCTTATTTTCCCCATACACTTATATTGAACATTGTCCCTAATATTCTTTAGAAGTACCCGTAAAAACAAATAAAGAGAAAAGAAAACAAGTAAAAGAAACTAATACTCTCCTAGTTTGCTCAATAATAGAGAAAAAACATGCGATAACTGGTTAAATCGTCCTCCAAGAATCGTCTAATGAAACTTCCTAAGAATTTCCAAGCTTCTTCTTATCAAATATAACTTGTAATCAAAGACAAAGACAACTACACCAAGCGTAAAAGTTGTGGGATAATGATAAATACAACCTTATTAACTAAGTTTAGACTCTACGAAAGCAATAAAGATAGGATGAAAATACTAATGCAGTCGTGGTTTTCTGCATGTTTCAGAAAAATTACCAATTTTGGAAATTATAACAAAGTTATTTATCAAAAATTCAAGAAAATATAAAATTTACAGTGTCTGGGCTGGCGACACCGTCAGGAGAAATCCTGATGCCGTCTCCAGACACTGTAAAGAAAATTCTCTTCGTTTTCTGGAATAATTCTGCACAAGTATCCTATTAGTTATATCCTGTAAATTTTACTGCATAAACTACAAAAATGATTAGTATAATCATATGACTCAAAACAAACACACATGACACACAAGACACGCCTAATATGCAAGAAAATAATAGATTTGGTTGCCTCTCAAAAAGCGCTAGTTTTTGTTCGAGTCACGAGCCTGACTCTACGCTTATTTGACGCGTAAAAGGTGGGTTTCCCCTACACTTAAGGTCAAGTGCGGGTGATAGTAGCGATACACACCATTTTGATGGAGGTATGCCAAGTGGGGTGAAGGCAGTGTGTGAATGGTCAAGGGTTCTACTACCTTCATCCTAAAGCTACCCGAATCCTTTGGTTTGATGGGTGGATTTGAAGTTGGAGAAAAATTATGACAAATAATCGGGTTTAAGTCATTCTCATAGAGATTATGCTCTAACGATTCTTTATCTATTCCGGTTCCCATCATCTTTATCTCGACTTCATCTTCATCTTCGTACTCAAGCTTATTTTCCTCAAATGAATAAAGTATTGGCATTTTAAGGTTGGAATTTAAGTGTTGGTGAGGGGTTCTATAGATAGTGGGTTTAATATTAGAAATCATCGAGACCATATGCACCATGATAGGCTTGAGTGTTTCAGAGGTTACGGTAGGGGTGTGAGTAGGAAATCTAGTGATCTTTTCTATTTTTGTAGAATGAACTCTTTGTGCCTCTATTTCGACCTTCAGGGTTGCTATTAAACTATCTGCAAGACACATAAACGTGTCTTTTGTTTTTCTTATATCTTCCTCCAATTGCCTAGTGATCCTCTTGGTGATCAATTAAATTCAGTATTTGTGCCTCTAATTCCTCCTGATAAGGCCTTTTGGGAAACATGAATCCTACCTCATACTCCAATAGCACTTCATTCCTCATTAAAGATTCTACTCGACACTCCATACTTTCTAACTCTTGTTCTAAAGTGGCTTCAATGTAGTCGGGACTTCTTCTTTTGGAAAAGATTAGGTCGTTCCACTCTTCTTCTTCTTTGTGTTGGGCTAAATCCTCGATGGTTTCCCATGCTTTTTCAGGCCTTAATTTACTAAGTCTCCCGTCAGCTGCATAGTCAATGGCCATCTGGGTGGTGTAGTCGACATGATCGTAAAAGATTTGAACTTGAAGCCATAGATCAAGACCATGATGAGGGACTTTTTGGAGTAAGTCCTTGAAACGAGTCCACGCATCGTATAGGGATTCATCTTGATGTTGTTGAAACATCAAGATATCTTTTCGAAGTTTAACAGTTCTTCCTAGTGGGAAAAACTGTGCGAGGAAACGAGTGATGAGATCATCCCAAGTCGAGATGGATCCCGCGGGCAGACGATCAAGCCAATTGATAGCTTGGTCACGAAGAGAAAAGCAGAATAAACGTAAATAAGTGGTATTTCTTGTAGCACCATTAAGTTCAATGGAATCTACAATCCTGAGAAAGTCCTTAAGATGTTAGATCAGGTCTTCGAACATAAGTCCGTGGAATGCACATCCGTTTTGCACCAACCGGATGGTGTCGGATTGCAGGGGGACACCTTGGCTCCTTCGGGAAGCTCAATGGCGTTTCGGTAGCCCTCGTGGCTAGGTCGGGAGTAATCTCTTAAGGTACAGGGTCGGTTTGAATTTTTGTCTCCCATGATGGTCAACGAAAGAGAAGGTTTTACAAACAAAGGGAACAAAGAAAAGATAGACTACGAGAAAGCTAATTGACAAGAAATTAAATTCTCACTTGATAGGAATCTTGTGAGTAGACCTAAGCTAGATTGAATCTGAAACCTACGCTATTCCCCAGCAGCGGCGCCAAAAACTTGATGTGAGGGTCGTAGAGACTTCAACACGAAGTTTTACAACTCCCTAGGCAGTGTACCTAATCATTGCAGTGTAGTATAGGCAAGACTCGGGGGCTGTTAACATTCTCTAGGGGAATAGGTTGGGAAGGCTCGAACATAGCTTAACCGAGATCTACGGGATTGAAAGAAAATTATTTTTGCATTTTTATATTTTATAAAAAGCAAGTAAATCAATGGTTTGAGAGGTTGGTTTGATTAACTAATAATTAAACTAAATATAATCTATACTACTGGTGATAACTTTATGATAAAATAATGTATTTACTTAATCATGCATTACTCATTAGATTGCTTCTCCTAATCCTGTTGCCTTGTCACACTCATGATGATCTGTATAAGTATTTCCTAAGTCATGAACGAATTACACGAACCCGCCGTCTATTTAATATTCTGTTAAGGCAACGCACAAGTATGGTAGTATGAACACTATTACAAGGCCCCTAAAAGTATATTAAATGCAATTGAAATATCTTAAGAAGGATCAACCATATAATGGGTAAGGTAGTATAAAGACTGTTACCGATGGTATCCTTTCTACACTTCTCGCATTTCCCTATACGTCTATGCCAATTTAATATCTTATGGCTAGTTTTCTAAAGCCTAACGCGTACATCCATCACAAGAAGCAACAGTAATAGGATCTATAATCCAACTTACATGCAATCATAAGCAAATACAAAGGAGGGTTTAGCCTAACATGTTATAAAGAAAGAAAGAACATAGATCAATCAAACAACACATAAACATATTGATTGATTAAAGATAGATAATGTTACTTGATTAAAACATGGATTAAGGTCAGTTACAATAGGGTTTTGAGGCCCTAAAGTCGGCCTAAAAGCTGACAAAATACTTAAGGTTCGGCTTCGAAAAGTTATACAAAGTGACATACTTAAAACCCTAAATTCGGCTTAATATATATAGGGAAATCGTCGCGACGGCGTCCAGTTGTGGTCGCGACGCCGTCACGGGATAGAATCTTCTAGGTCTGATATGAGTCGGTTACGTCCTGATGCCATCGTCAATTTCCTAATGCCGTCACTAGATAGATCGCGACGGCGTCGCTTTATGCATGCGACGCCGTCTCTACGCGCTGTAAGTATGATTCATCAAGAGATTTGGTGTAGGTCCGCAGTCTTGTCCGTTTCTTCTCCAAATGAGCCCAAGTCACGTGTATTTCTTCCAAATGTTATCCAAGTGCTAAAAACCTAAAAACAAACGATTAAGCACATAATCTAGGCATATTTGCATGATTTAAGGGGTTAAATGACCCGGAGATAGTATATAAAATAACTCCTCATCATTGCATTTGACCCGTATCTTGGCTACACAACCCGGATAGTATTTAAAGGATTAAATAAATGCAATTGGTGTTTGCAGCCATGTTGGTGTTTTATCCCCTGGTATAGGCTGCGTTTTACTTGGTTTAGATTATGTGGAAAGTGGAAGGATGGTAGAGGGCGAGAATCGCTTGCCTTGGGAACCTCCACATGTGCACCCTGGGCTTCAATTAATGCAAATACGTCGTTTTAGCCGCTGAATGAGTGTTTATATTTTAGAATGTTACAGGCAATGATGATTATTTTCATTTTAGTACGCGTGGTTTACCGAGCCCTGTATCTTGGCTGGGCAGTCACACCGGCCGTATGATTGCAGCCACGTTGGGTGTTTGGTCCCGCTTATGTATTCATAAATCTGATCCTCATTTGTTATTATTATACATATCCTCATTCACGGATGGATAGAACGTCACTCCCACTTTACTCGCCTTCTCCCACTTTATTATCTATTCCCCTCCGGGATTTTCACGGCGTTTTACAAAAACAACCTACAAATGACGGTAACATGTTTAGGAACACATTGTCGTAGCGGTACCTCAACGAAAGTAGTAAGCTATTCTGTTAAAGTTTAATGTTATCAACTATTTTAAAATTCTCATACTTCCTTTTGTCAATGTCTACTGCTAACATTTGGTATTCTTTTTTTATTCAGACATTGGCCAACTCTGAGATAACCAAGACCGGTTAATCTCACTGTAGTGACCAGATGGTTAGGCAAAAGTAAACAAACGTGTCACAGCAACGACTTTGGATAAAGCTTCTGCAAGCAATAACACGGTTTACCAAGAATTAAGCAACACGGCTGCGGAACACACGAGTTGTGCTGATGAAGGTAGTAATAGCTATTCCAAAACTTTCAAGTCAGTTGTCAACTTAGAATAGCATGTTTTTTCTAAAAATTCTGATTTCTCTCTTTATAATTGTTTAGAGAGTTATGATAAAGCTGCTTACTTGCTCATCTTATAAAACAAGCACTTAAAAGCTGATTTGAAGCAGATACTTACTTTTAATAAGCAATTCCAAACACTCCCTTGGGGGTTTTTCTTTTCTAAGCTGGAAGAGAAGTGAATTAAGTTGTGGTCATAAGTTTTGTATAAGCTTATAACCACAACTTAACTCAATCTAACTTTTATTTAACTTTTCTTTCAGCTTAACTCGCTTTTCTTTCAGTTTATATGGTATATGAACTTATTGTCAGTTGTCTTCAAGCGATGGTACAGAAGAAGAACGAAACAAAGTGGATCAGCAGGCGAAGGAATTGGGACAACCGGTAGATGAACTGGAAAGGGCTAATGCATTGACACTAAATGTGGAACCAGGTAAGGTCTTTTAGCATTGTTCTTGATGGTTTGTTAATTAAGTTGCAATTTACAAGTGCTTAGGTGGTTAGTTTAAGCCGATTATGTGATATATTATATAAAAGGGATCAGATATGAACTGTAATAATATGTGCTTATAGGTAGCCTCAAGTAGGATTTAAACTCTTACTCCGGTGACAAATCCACCTTAATCAACATTGGGGGACGCATAAAACATTTCCATGACTAGGTGCATACAACAATCAAATGTAAACTTTGACATGATTTTTGAACAAATCAATTGCCAATGATAAAGGAACAATATTAAAACGATAAGAAAATGTTTAATCAAATTCTGGCCAGAAAGACAGATTATAACAAGCAAATGAACATGTTGACAGTAAAAATTTACATTACAGACGTCGCATATACATTCTGATGATATTTTAGCTTCTAATCCTATATCCACTGCAATATATCTTCGCAAAGCACATTAAATGTTAATCAAATGTATATATCACAGGACATACATTAATATTATATTTATTTCTATTATGCTCAACTTCTAAAGGGGTGTTTGTTTTGACTTATATTTCCTATAACCTTAAAGTTTGGTTTTGAAATGTTATATGAGAAAATATACTAAAAGATAAACTTAGAACATGAAAAACTCATCAGTCATATACTCGCGCGTCATTTCATTACTCCTATCCTTTCAGCAAGTGATGGGCAAGTGGTGGGGGCTAACAAGTTGTTTTCAAGTCCATCGCCATCTTTGGGAATATTGTTAAAAGGACGCATCATAAAATTATTGGTACTTTCCTTTATATAGTTTTTTTTGTTGGTTTATATGGTTTTATGGGAATGTGGGTGTGTTTGTGTATGACAGATAGTGCCGATTGTGGGTCAGCAGCTGCAATTGCTTCATATGTCGAAGCAGACTCAGAGAGGCAATGATGCAAGAACATTTGAGTTGATACAGGTAAGAGCTTATTATCCCTCACCAATAACTGATACGAAGTGTAATTAAAGAGATGGATAATAGGTCATCTTTTACACTATGAAAGTACGCCTATATAAAACTGAGATAGGCTTAGTTTGTTTATGTTTTCATAACACTTTTTTTTTAAAATTTGTATCTGTTACAGTCGTGACATGCTTATAAATATAAAACTCAGCTCAAGAAAGCACTTTTAAAAAATATAGAATTTGAGAAATGTGATGATCATTTTCTTCCAAGATCTTTTATAAAATGTGTGACTGAACAGGTTTCACATTTTTTCAGTTTTATGTGATTTTTTTCTTAGGAAAGAGGGGTATCTCTCACCAACTAAACACATTCTTAGTTTTGGTTTTTGGTTTTCCGTTGTAGCGGTTTGGTATAGTTTGCTTTTTTTCTTTTTACACTTGTATTTGCACAATGAGTTTTAGGTTTTACACAAAATTGCACCAATACAGGCTTTTACCCCTATATGATAGGTTAATACCAGGGTCTCACAGGCAGTTTCTTTTGTGTACCCCTATCAAGTTTTGAGTCGGGCCATAATGTTCTCGAGTTATCTGCTATTCATAGTCGCATTAAACGTTACCATAAAAAGGAGTAACAACAAAATGATTATGAGATGAATATTTTAGTCAAACATTTTCATCGTATTGACTTATAGCTGGTAACCGCCCTCTCCCTCCAGCATGTTTTACGAATTATGTTTTTAAAACTCTCTATAAGTTACTTGAAACTCTCCCCATCTAGATCTTGAGAAACTGCTTGCTAGGAGTAAAAGTCTATGATAAAAGCACATTTGAATCTGGTGGATCAGGGAAAAAATTATACGATACTACAGGAAATGTTTTGTTGTGAATTGTTGCTACCTAAATGCATTAGTTACGTCGAAATGCATGATAATTATATACATCTATGCTTCTAGATACGGCCGAGGTAATCGAAAGCGAGAAAATCACCCTATCGAATGAGTCTGTGCCAGTAAATGAACCAGATCAGATCAAGAAGATCACAAGGTACTTCACGTCATTATCTTTTATATCTGTTAATACAAATAATGTCTAATAACGTTATTTATATTTTTTGACCTCTCAATGTTTTAATAATAACAAAATGTAAAAAAGTTTACGATAAAAATAAACGTTTACAAATTATCAATCGTAAAATTCCATTTCTAAGATTAGTGATCACTTAGGGCACGTTTGGTACAGAGAATTTTAGGGATTAGTGATTCGCAATTTTACATACACGTAAAATAATATACTTATAGAGAAATTAAGGAAATCCCCAAGTATCCTTTGGACAATAACACATCAAATAGATCACTTGAGCTCAATTTCGTATGAACGTTATACAGAGGCGGTGGAATATAAACATATCGTACAATGCTAGTCGGATATTCGCGTGATGCGACGGCGGGTAGCCGTGTGATTATATTTTTCGACGATAGCAATGTTTTTTAATGAATTGCTTTTATAAAAAGAAAAAAAATGTTTAACAGAGATTATTAATTAGAAATTAGCTTGTTTTTTTTGAATTTAGTAATATTATAAAAAGCTTTTATAGTATGGTACTCGCGCGTTACGGCGACGGACACTTTGTAGTCAAAATTTTTGTTAAGCGATTATATGGATCTCACGATGGTAATTTTACGCATGTCGATAACTTTAGGGAACGACTTTACCGCACACTATTTCATAAAAAAATGGCATACTACTCGTGCATTAGATGTAACGATGATACGAAAACGGTGGTTGGGCGGGGAGCTTTAAGGCCCGCCTGTTGGGCGGGGAGCTTTAAGGTATTATTGTAAGGAACATTCACGTATTTATAGTTGTCCCGTTATTAGATTTTTATAGTGTGTACAAATAAAAAATGGTGAAAACGGGACTTGTCGAAGCTTTTGATTCTTTAGTTTCCCTTGACGAACACTTTGCTACTTTTCAAAGTTATTAGTCGAGGGAGATTGAGATTCTTAGTTTTCGTAAATGCTTACTTCATAGCATTGCGTGAGGACACGGCAATACCTTAGTATGGGGGATTTTGGTATGTGCTTAAATACACATACCTTTTACCTTTAAAAACGAGCTTAAATAACCAAAAACGGACTTAAAATGCCAAATATATGCTTGTTTTGCTAATTGTGTTGTGCAGGAACGGATAACTAAGAAAAGGACGAAAAACAAAGCCAAAACGACAAAACCGGACTCGGAATGGAAAAGACTGTGAAAGACAAAGCCAAATCAAAGACGGTAAGTCAATCAAGTCAAAAAGTCAACAGAAAAGTCAGCTGGTCAAAGTCAAAGTCAAGTCAACCCCGAGGCCAAAAGACAAAGAAATACAAGTTTAGGGACTGAAATTGTAAATCCCTAAACTTGTATTTTAGAAGAGAAAAGAGAAAAATAACCACAAGGGCTGATTGTGCAAAATACTCAAAGTGACAAGTGGGGGGGCAAAACTGCCAACCCCCCTAACTTGTATACACCAAGGACGAGTATTGCAATGACACATATAACTCTTGGGGACTTGTTTTGCCAAGTCCCCAAAGTTATAACCCAACAAGGACCGTGGGTGCAATAACACTATAAACCATGAGGGACTAACCTTGCCCATCTCCCAAACAAACACTCTGTCTCACCCCCCAACCTGTACAAACGATTTTTCCCGCCATTTTTGTCTTCCCCAAAAACCCACTCACGGGTTTAACTTCACCCTTTTTACCCTATAACCTCAAAAACCCCATGGAAACTCACCTCCCCCCTCCTCCACTAAAACCCTCAGCCATGTTGGCGATCCCCCATCTCCCAAAAAGCCTAATGGACGGTTTAGATGAGTTTTGGTTTTGCTCCCACCAAACTAACACAACAAACACATGGGTTTGAAGACTCGGCTATAAAAAGAAGAAGACAGAAGCTGTAGTTAGGAAGTTTTTATATTTTGTAGTTTGTAATTTTTCGTAATTTTAAGCAATTTTCTTTTAAGCTTTTTAAATTCAGCTTTAAGCGTTTGTACCATTTAACTTTCAGCTTGTACTTCATTGCTTTGAGTAATAAGATTCAGTGTTTGAGTTTCAATTGTTTTACTTTTCAAGTTTAAGCTGTTTTCATTTCAATAAGCTCTAATAAGCTCATTTGAGCTTATTCTTGTTTATAAGCTCAAAATTAGTTTAAAACCTGTTTTTAGACCTTCATTTACTCAAGCTTATCAATTTTAATCAAAATCATGATCATTTGAGTGTTTTTGAGTTGACTTTGAAGCAACAAGGAGTTATAAGCTGTCAAGAGCTTATTGAGCTATAAGCTCAGGGTTAGGGGCTAGGGAGCCACTTAGGTTCAAGCTATATAAGCCACTCACTCAGATAGAGTGGCTTAGGTCTGAGATTACAAAACTTTCAGGTTATATTTCCTAAGTTTCATTTTAGCATAATTTGAGTTTTCACATTTGCTTATTGCTTTTCAAATTTGGTTAATTCTCTTTAATTACAATTGTTTAGGACTGTTATTAAGCTGTTTAGAGTTTTCATTAAATGAATTTTGTGCAAAATCATTTTGTCTTTCAATTCTGTTATAAGTAGTAGTATAGGCCTAGTAGAGTAAGTAGCTTAATTTTCTTAATAAGCTATAGATTTTATAGCTTGAATAGCTTAAATAGGTTAGAATTAAGAAGAGTGGATATAAGGTTTTGTCAGCTTAAGCTTTTAAATAAGAATTTGAATGTTGATTTGTTTTGACAGTCAATATAAAGGTGTGTTTGGTTAAAGCTAGATTTGACTTTTAATTGGAATAAAAAGTTTTCAAAGTTTAAGTTTTTTAGTTTAAAAATAGGTTTTAAACCCCCTTTGGTTTGACAGTTTTGAGATAAAAGGGTGTTTGGGATAACCTTAAAACGGGTCAAAACAGGTTTTGGCATGGGTTATGGCCATGAGGTTGGCTTTAGCTTAAGTTTTTAAGCAATTTCAAGCTGTTTTTAGAAAGTTTTTAGTTGTAAAATAGTTTTCTAAGTTTTTTTAAAACTATGTTCAAAACTGTGAATTTTTTTAGTAACCCACAAGTGCTTATTTGATTAAGCACTTGTGGTTTGAGTTTAAGCATTCAAAAAGGTGTGTTTTGTGTGTCTAACAAGGCTGTTAAAAGCTTTGTTTTTGACTTTGTGAGTCAAATCCACCAAGGTTCTTAGTGTCACAGTTTTAACAAATCCCAACTACCTTTTTCACTATCAAACTTAAACAAGTAAAATTGATTTTTAGAAGTTGAAAATTGGTGCACAAGCCCCTTTGCTATCATACTCCATCTGTTTGAGCTTATTTTATTGTTTAGAGCTTATTTGACAGCTTTTAGCAAGCTGTCAAATAAGCTACTAAAGCTAAGCTTAAATCTCCCCTGGTGCAAAGGGGAGATTTTAGGCCCTTTGTTCTCTGTCTTGTTGAGTTCTAAAGCCCAAGCCTTTGGCTTATTTTGAAAGCTCATAGGCCCTTGTATAAGCCCTCAAAGTTTCAGGACCTGAGAACTTATTTGTGGGCTTATTTCTAAGCCAAAACTTGTCTTTTGGCTGTTTTTGCATTCCTTAGGCTGAGGAATTGTTGAATTTTGATTTTAGCTTATTGAGCTTATCCCATAAGCTTCACAATTGCTTCCGAGTAGATTTTAAGTTAGTTTTTTAAATAGTTGTCAAGCTTATATTTTTACTTTTTTCTAGCTTATTTTGCTCCAAGTAACTTAGTAAAATTTTAGCTTTTAGGCTTATTTCAGTTTTTGTCACTTAAGCCCTTTCCAACAGCTTATTTAGTTAGCTTTCCCTTTCCTTTTTAGCTTATTTAAGTTAGTTTAATCCCCTTTTGCTTATTTTAAACCTTAGCTTAGTTTATTAGACCATAAGTAGCAAAAAGACTTAGCTTTTTTAGCTTTTAAGCCATTTAAGCTTGCTGTCAACTTTAAGCTTATTTTCTAGCTTATTCTGTGGTCAAAAGTTGAAAGTCCTTTTGTTAATGTTGTAGAGAATAAGCTGTTTAACAACTTTCATGTTTTAAGTTTTTGCTAAATCTCACTTTTTAATAAGCTAAAAAATAAGCCATGTCGTAGGGTCTGTTTTGTATATAGTTGATAGTTCAAGGTTAACTATTTTCATTGTAGTGTAAATTCTAGAAATTTTGCCCGCCTACCTTTTAGTTTCATTTCTTACAATTTCTACCCTAGAGTTTGCAAAAAAATAAAAAAGGGGGAAAGACACTTGGCCCGGGTGAGCAAGACTCGAACCCGGACCAAGCGATACAATCCCCCCTTTAACACCACTCTTACCACTGCGCCCTTGGGTCTTTTTCGTTAAAGACTCAAGGGCCTTAGTATTTAAGGTGTATTTGAGCCCATAAGCTTATAAGCTGCAAAAGCTTATTTCGGGGCTTATTTCTTGAGCTTATTTTTGTTTCTTATTTTCGTTAGGAACTTTCTATAACTAGTATTTTTTGTAAATTTTTCAGAATTTTTAGTGATCATTTAGTATTTTTTATAATTTAATTTAGTTAAAAGTTTATTTAATTCATAATAAATACAAAAATTATCAAAAAAATATTTTGCTTTTTTAGAAAATTTTCTTGTTCATCTAGTTTGTAGGAAAATATAAAATTTTTGTTTTAGGATCATTTTTATAACTTTTCATCTTTTAAAGAACGAGTCCGGGTACAGGATTTTGTTCTGACTCGTTTTTGGGTCAAACGAACTCCGTTTTCGGTCTAGTCTTTTTCATTCTTCGTTATTTGGTCCATAGAGTAGTTTAGAGCGATAATTTCTTCGGTGGGTTATTTTAAAGTTTTTTAGGTTTCCCCCTTTTGTTCGGATTTTCGGGGCCTTCGTTTGCTATGTTTAAAAATTTCGTAATTTCTAGGTTTTTCTTAAACGTTTTAGTCCGTGATTATCCTAATTTGATCTTTTTAAACTTCAAAACCAATTCTCCCTTCTAACTCAAATCTTCGATCGTATCGATTTACCATTCCCGCCTCGTTGGGATTTTCGACCGGGGGGAATGCTCTATACTACTTCTCTGTATCCATTGATTGTTGGATTGTTACACTCTTTATATATTTTATATTTTGTTTTATTTCTATGATTTACGGTGTGAATCCGGCACGATCAACGTTTATACAACGTTTTCCCAGGTTTTTAACCTTTATTTCAAACACTTTTCAAACTTTCGACACTTTTCCGACAATATTTCAAAATCTCAATCTTTAACGTTTACTAAAACGTTTTTCCCAAAATAACATCCAATATCACTTCGTAAATACATTTCACTTCCAAAAGTCCGTCAAAAACTCTTAAAACAACTATATATCACTTATTGGGCTTTGAGGCCCAATAAGGGTCCATTAAGATATTTATACGTCCAGAATACGATCCAAGCCCAAAACCAAGGCCCATTTATATACATAAGTTCATACTAATAAGTAGAAAATAATCCAGACCACCATGAATGCCCCTCCCCTTAAGCCACAGCTTAATATGGGCTTATTGGGCCGTGTGTCAGTAAAGCTTCTAAATATATATTAAGCTTGAAAATAAGCTAGGAAGATACGTATCGCATTTTGGTTACCACCATAAGGAATAATAGTATCCCACAAACATACGCCATACTACGAAAATAATCAAAATCAATTCACACATATTTCTATCTTTTGGCATGTTTTTGGCTTTTATTGGCGAAATCCCGGGTATTTAATGTATACAATTTAACATTTATCAAAAAGCTATTATAAAAAATAAGCTATCTAGCAACATATGTTATTCAACCATCATGACCACAATATCAAAACTACAAAACCCTCTTTTTTTCTTTTTATATCTGACGAACAAAACACCCCCCTTTTTATCTGTTTCGTTTCCAAAAATCGATTTTCACAACGATTAACTTGTACAACTAACATCTATGCATCAATATAAACCCAAAAGGACAAACGAAATTTAAATTTGAAAACTTACAAGAAAATCTTCAAAAATGTAGATTTCGACACGAACCAGACAACCCAAACGTTGTTTAAATGAATACCCAAATACTCGTATCAACCCGGAATATCACGTTCTTGATCAAAGTTGGAAAATTTATGGTGTTTTGTTGGTGGCTTACTTCGGACGCACACACACACACACTTATGTGAGTGTTTTTTTTGAAATGAAATGGAATGAATGGAATGTTTAGTAAATGAGAATATATTATACAAATTGTGGAGATCATTACGACCCATCTAGGATATGTTTTACAGATAATATAAATATGCAGCGGAATATAAAGAAAAGTATATTATCAAACAAGGTTTTTATTCTCATACGTTTCTACCTTGCCCCAATTCTATACCTTGGAGCTACTAACGGGAGAAGTGAAATTCTCAAGTACGACGAAACTGCCCCGAAGGTTAGGATTAGCCCCAATTCAATACCAATTAGCTACAAACTAACATTAATCTAAACACCTAACTAAAGCTTGTTAAACACAACACACACGATATTTTTTTTTCCTAGAAGACTCTCATTGGGAGAGTTCTAAGGATGTTTCTACAGGATGTCACAGCAAACCAGACGCTTAATACCCTGTTTATATATCGGTTTTCTCAAAATGCCATCATATCTGTGATCCCCATACCCAAGTCCAAATTTATCATTAGCACTCATCTGACTATTTTGCAAAAGACTAAGATTTTTAGAAGAGTTGTGCCATTTTTCTACTTTAGCTTTTAAATCTTCTTTTTCTTTTTCAGCTTCTGCCAATAGTTTCTTATGGTATGTAAGGACATCTGTTTTATCATCTAAGTCTATTTTCATAAATCGTATCTTTTCCTCATACCAAAGTTGACCTTGTTGATGAGCAACCAATTGTGCTTCAACTTTCTTTAATGCTTGAGTATATGCCTTAATATCTATGCTTGCATCACTAAGTTGTGCTCTTTGTTCATCACATATAAATCAGCTGCAAATCATATCTCTGTAATCTTCTTCCCCTTTTTGTAATCATCGAATAGGGGTCTTTTGTAGATATGCAACTTGGATCATAACAGCTACAAATCATATACCACACTACCAATCCAGCATTCCAATACTCATATTGCCCACCATTACGCACAATAAGAAAAATGAATCCAAGGAGTAGAAATATAAACTAGTAGTAGTAATAAAGATCAACAGTAGTAACGAAACACTTCCCCTCAAGTGGTGCATGTAGATGGTTAAACTTGTTAACAATAAGCTTCCCCTAAAAATTATGTTAACCATATCTTGAATCTCGAACTCAGTAGGCTCTATGTAATGATCACTGATGAAGAAAATTAAGTATAACGAACTTGATGAAGAAGTAGAATATCCTAAACTTGTGTCTTATATCTTGTACTATCCACGTGACTCCAAACTCATACTTAGACCAAAAAGTATAAGTAGATCGCAACCTCTTGACAAAATCCTTATTTATCCTATAAAATAAGACACTGAGCACGATAATGTAACTCCTTAAAGTGATAGCAAAACCATCTTGCTAGATTTAACAAGTCTTCCTCACATCGTTGTAAGCACGAACAAGTTACCTCCTGCTAAAAGGTATGATAAGAACATGCATCTGTGAAACTCAACTACAACATCAAATAAGTCCTGATCAATCGTCTTCGTAATCACATCTTTAATAAATCCAAAACGAGCCATAAAGCAATAAGAATAAACTATTGTGAAAAATAGTTCTGTATGAGATCTAAACAAGTGCCAAAACGTGTATTGTCCGATATCTGCTAACACTAGCTGTACAAACGTCTATTGCCAATAGTACTAAGTGAGGTCGAACACTATTAACCTCCTAAACGAGTAGCACTAAGTTTATACGCTGGCAGTATTAACAAAGTAAACAAGCAGTAGTAACCATGCTATCCCAAGCAGTACTAACAAACACTATTAGCAAGACTAATAAACATCCAAGCAGTATTAATAATCCAAGCTCGATTCCAAACAGTATAAACTACAACTTCAATACCTGTTCGAACCACAAACTGCTTTCAATGAGCAGTAAGAAAACACTCTCGTCCAAGCAGTACAAACATATATCTACTATTAAGGATACTTTTTTTAAGTATTTAGACGACGCTTTTTAGTGTCACAAAGCTGTTGCTAAACCGTCACTAAACTGCATTCTCCTTCCTCCCATAGCCTTTAGCAACACTTTTTTTGTCACAAATTTGTTACTAAACTGTCACAGATCTGATGACTCCTTCCTCCTATGGCTTTTTGTGACACTTAATCTGTCACTAATCTGTTGCTAATATGTTACTATTCGAGCAGTACTAACACTATATGGAGCAGTATTAACTTTTAAGACTAGCAGTATAAACAAACCTGTGATAGCTGCATTCGAATATTGAAACCATCATGAACCTCGTAACGTTGTACAATAGGATTACCTCATATCAAACCCTCTTAGTCGAATCTTGTGGCGTCATTCTCAAATACCCCTGAATGTCTTGTGTCATCATTTAATTAGGGTTTATTGTTAAAACCCTAGTTTTACCTTTTTATCATGCGTCACTTTAAAAACCCTTGACGAATTAGAGGTCTTAACAACTTTTTGTACACACTTTGATATCGAACTAGAAAGCACTTTGCTGCTTTGATCGAATTAAAGTACATAGCAGCAGCAATATAGAAAGATTAGATCACACCAACCTTGGTTCATTACCAATTTAGGGTTTATGAAAAACCCTTTTCCTGATTATCGATCAAGGTTTGAGAAAAACCTTAATCTGACTGAATTTAACAAGTAAACCAAACTTCTAAGTAGGAACAAATCAACCAGTAACCGACCATCTTGTTGATCCTTGGCGACAACCTGATTGTAGTTAGCCTGCTGTGTATTTTCATACAAAAACGAATTCAAACCAAACAACAACATACATAATGTTATGCCGTCCTTTGCTTACCAGATTTAGGGTTTAGACAAACCCTAATTTCACTGATTGTTCAAATCACCAAAAGCAGAACTTCGACACACTTTTTCTTCATAGATTCGAACATAATAACAACCTTGTATAACATAGATCATCGAGAGAGCCACGAGTGCTCCCAGATACCAATTTGCGGAGAATCGTTTAAAGACTTCAACAGGATATTTTTACAGAATAATGATAAATAATGCAGCGGAAAGATACAGAACAATATATTATCAAACAAGGTTTATTTTCATACGTTTCCACCTTGCCCCAATTCTATACCTTGGAGCTACTAACTAACTAACTATTAATCTAACTACTAACTAAACGTGTACACACACACGTTTTTCTAGACTCTCATTGGGAGAGTTCTATGTTTTCTGGATGCCTAAAACCATATGCCTGATATCTCTTTATATACTAGAGATATCTAGGTTTACAAAGGATAAGAACAAATTACAAAAGATAAGAACAAATAATATCTTCCTAACATATAATATTATCTTCTGTATCTTTATCTTCTTAAGGAGATCTTCTGAAATCTTCAAAATCTTCCATCTTTTGAAGAATTCTTCTTTTGCATTTAAGTCCTTTTGTTTCATTCTTTTATTCACTTTGTCTCATCAAATCAAGAATCCCAACAATCTTCCCCTATTTGATGATGACAAAACAAACAAAGTCGTGTACGAACTTCATCATAAAGCCAAAGCTTCCCCTGAAGTTGAGATGTGATCATCTCCCTGAATGAAACAAAACTTCCCCTTAAGTAGCTTTCCTTTGTAACCTTGCCATGCCACCACACATAATAAGCTGCAAATCATATCTATGTAATTTTCTTCCCTTTTTTTGTCATAATCCAATAGGGGTCTTCTATAGATATGCAACTTGAATCATAACAACTACAAATCATATACTACAACTACTAATCCAGCCTTCCAATACTCAAATTGCCCACCATTACACACAATAAGAAAAATGAATCTGAGCAGTAGAAATATAAACAAGCAGTAGTAATAACGATCAGCAGTAGTAACGAAACACTTCCCCTAAACTGGTGCATGTACATAACCTGATGGTTAAACATTTTTGACAATAAGCTTCCCCTGAAACCAATATGTTTACCATCTCTTGAATCTTTAAATTCTGTAGACTTTTTGTAATGATTACTGATGAAGAAAACTAAGTATAACGAACTTGATGCTGAAGTAGAATAACCCAAACTTGTGTCTTATGTCTTGTACTATCCACGTGACTCTAAACTTATAAATAAATCTGTGAAATATAAGTAGATCACAACCTCTTGAAAAAATCCTCATCTTCTATGAGACACATAACTAAAGTGATAGAAAATGTGCGCATTAAGGACCATAAGAGAAATCACACACATTTGCTAGATTTTGACAAGTCTTCATTACAACATTGTAAGCACGAACAAGTTACTTTCAAATGTTGTAAGCCATTTGAGATATGATAAGAACACAAACCCAAATAATTCCACTTCACCATCAAATAAGTGATAAACAACCTTCTTCGTAACCAATTAATTCCAAGAAATCCAAAAACGAGCCTTTTAAACTTTTAAGAACATTTAAAACCATACCAAAAATTTTCTTCCTGTGTGTGTCATCCGATAACCAAAACCACGAACTGTTCGATATCTGATGATACTAGCAGTATTAATATCATCAATCAGTATTAAATCTCTTTAAACCCGATGCTAGCAGTACTAACAGAAACATATGGCAGTACTAATGGAACAAGAACAATACTAAGTACTCATAAGCAGTACTAACCTCCTTAGTTACTACTGTTCTTTCTAAACACAATATGTACTAACTCTTCCCTTTAAACCAACAGTATTAAAAATATGAAGAGCAGTACTAAGTTTAGTTTGAGCCCAAAAGCAATACCAATTGCTAACCCTAGTAGTATAAACTCTTATGATCAATAAGTAGCACAAGAATAGTAGTATTAATCGTGAATACCTGACAGTATTAATCAAGACGAGCAACATAAATGAGTTAGAACTATTCTTTTTGTTTTCTTAGCAGCATAAACGAACAATACTAAGATCATAAATGAGTAGTATTAACAATAAACGAGCAGTATTAACAATAACCATAGTACGAAGATCATAAACAAGCAGTATTCTTGATCTTAGTTTCTACTATAGTTGTCTTGGATCTATCCAATATAACTAAGCTTTAACAAGCTAAGTAAGATCTGTTAAGAAGGGATCAACAAGTGGTATCAAAGCCATGTGGCTCATGATATCTAGGATCTACAAGGTGTTTTGGTATCGCATCTATGAAGGAAAAGAGGTACGAATTTTCTGTCTTGGTTATTGTGTCGAATCTGATGATATTAGGGTTTTTCAGCAACCCTAATTTTATGCGCGTTCTTGTACCTTATTAGCTTTTTATCATTTAACCCCGGATATGAAATGAACTTCATAAGAATAGATCATTTCGAGTATATCCTATCAGTAAGATAATATCCTCACTTATAAGTCACGTTGTTAACAACAAGTCACTTATTTAAACTAATTAATTATTATAACTAAATATAATATAATTTTTAATCTGACAAGCTTGAAATTTATGTTACATTTATGTCAAAGATACTTATTTGACAAAAAAATTACTAAATTTATTTAAAGATCAAAAATTGGGAACCGTGCAGCATTTAATGCAGCCGTGGGTCGACCCGCCAGAACCCATAATCCTGCCTGAAATACCACTGGGAATAAACATTTAGTTAGTAGTTAGATTAATAGTTAGTTAGTTAGTAGCTCCAAGATATAGAATTGGGGCAAGGTGGAAACGTATGGAATAAAAACCTTGTTTGATAATATATTGTTCTTTATATTCCACTACATACTTATATTATCTATAAAACATATCCTAGATTAGTCTATAACGATCTTTACAATTGGTATCAGAGCCATGTGGCTCATGATATCTATAATCTAC
>BQNB010035570.1:4811-50764 GCA_026074375.1 Tanacetum coccineum
TTAGACCCTTTAAGTTTACGTTTGTACATATTTAGTCCTCCGACTTTACAAAGTTACATTTTTGGTCCTTATATGTTTCCAATAGCCCTTATAGTTTTCAGAATGTCAAAAACAGTCGCTCAAGTTACCAAAACAGTGAAATGACAGTTTTTAACCCTCAAGTTTATAAAGTTACACTTTTGGTCCCTTAACTTGTAAAAATCGCATTTTAAGCCCGATTAAGTTCTAACAAGTAGCATTTGGTTTTAATAGGCCCCAATAAGTTCTAACAAGTAGCATTTGGTTTTAATAGGCTTATTGGGCTTATTGGGCCCGTTAAGGCCCATTAAGCTATTTAATGGTCCAATTAAGTTTTCAAGAGTACATAAGCACTTGTTAAGCTTATTTAAGTTATAGGAAACTGTTTGGGCTTAATAATAAGCTCGGATGAGCTTATTTAGGCTTATTGGGCTCGTTAGCCCAATAACCTTTACCGAATGATTTGTAAAAGGCCCATTAAGGTTTCCTCACATGATCCAACTCATTTTCTTATCTCAATAAGCTTACTTGGGCCTGTTTATTCTATTTTTTATCGTGTGGCTTATTCAATAAGCAAATAAGCTAGTTATTGGGCCTTTTGGGCTCGATGCAAGCCCGATAAGGGTTTCAAAGGTTTGGCTTAATTGTGGCTTATGGGCCTTAGAAATCCACGATAATGGGCTAACGAGCCCATTTAGGATCCGTTTGGTTTTTAAAAGGTACAAAGGGTCTATATTGGTTGTTATAAGCTCGTAGGACTCCTGATAAGCTCGTTGAGCTTATTGCCACTTGTGGGCCCCACTGTTGGGCCTGTTGGGCTTGTTTGGGTTTAATGGGCCTATTTGTGGCCCGTTAAGGTTTCTTAAGCATATCGTTATCCCAAACGAGTTTAAGATCCATTTAAGCACTTGATAAGCTCTTGTGAGCTTATTTATAAGCCGTGAGACTTCACTAATGGGTCATTGGGCCGGTTGGGCCCGAACGTGGCATGTTTGGATCGTAAGAGGCCCATTGTGGCCCGTTACTCTTCCTACTAACATATATGTTTTGAGAAGTGCCTTTGTAATCACGATACGTTTTATTTAGCTTATATATGGGTCGTGCAATACATGCAATCGTATGTTAAAGTCGTATACGCATTCCCAAGCCACACCGTTATATTTTCTTTGAAAGTTTACGTGTGATTTACAAAGTATTCGTGTGTGTGAGTTAATGTTCACGTTGGTGTTTCTATTTGGGTCTAACGTACATGTTTAAGACTTTGCTTGCCCTTTAATCGTTTTGTACATGTTCCTTAACATTTCAACACCACACAAGTAATATATACGCAATAACATTGCGTATAACACGCATGTTTTGCATTTAAAGTGCATGGACTCATGCTAGCATGTTATTTATATAATAACGTGACACATTGCCTAGTTAGCGAAGGAAAACAAGTATCATATGAGTTGTATAGGTTCAACGTGACTTACAATGAGTCCTAAGGCTTGTTTTCGAGCTAGGCAAGCAACCCAAATGCACACACGATCGAAATGACCCAACCAAAGCTTCAAAGCTTATTCCAATACCCAAACCTTAGCTCGTAAACCTTATTATGACTTGTATGAATACCCTAGGGTTTATTTTGGGTTCGAATGGATTGAGAGGGTGTTTGTTTGCGTGTCGTGGCCCGAACAAGAGAAAGGGAGTATATATGTTTATTGTTTGAGTGAGTGTGAGTTGTAAGAGTGTAAAATGTCAAGTGTGAGTGTGTATTTATAGACAAGATACTAGTTACATGCCCCCTAGTCCCAAACAAACCAAATCGTGCCCTTAACAAGGTGGTTTTGTAGCTTTTAGTTAGTCACACATTGTATTTAGCCAAACCACCTAAGTACATGTTTTAATTACTAAATATTTGTACAAGGTTACCTAAGATTTGGAAATCTTATGGTTTGTGTATGTGCATTGTATGTAATCGGGTATCCAAGGGAAAAAGGGAGAGCAAAATGGTTATTAACCATTGTGTATTAGCTACTAGGAAACATTAAGTACCATTCTTAATTACATAGAGCTTGTACATGTACTTAGGGATCATTAGGAAATCTTCTAGGAAAATTTGTGTGTATATCCGGCCCTAGTGGGTCATTAACACAAGATTTTAATAAATTTTGTGTTAAAGGTTTAAAAGTGGGTATTGGTTTGAGTCTAGGTAAGTCTAGGTATTTCCGGGGTGTGTCCAAATGTATTTTATCGCGAAACGCAAACCTTTTACGTGACCAATAAAAATAAAATACTCAAAGTTAATAATTATCTTCTTAATAATTATATATTACTTATTTGATGTAAACCTTAATTTATTTGATGACCGTTTACATTAAATGATTACTTCTGGTCTACGCGATTTAGCTTAAAAGTTAATTTAAAAGTAAACGCGTATCGAACCAAAATAAATAATGACAAATAATAGGAGTCATAAAATGACCTGAAATTGAGAAATGTTACAGTCTCCACCCGTTAAAAGAGCTTTGTCCTCAAAGCTTAAGACCTTGTAGTGGATGACGAAGCCCGATTTGTGAAAAGTTATGGGTATTTTTGTTTGAACGAATCCTCGCGTTCCCGGATGAACTCAGGACCTCTCCTAGAGTTCTAGCGTACCTTAACCAATGGTATCCGGCTTCGCTTCAATCGTTTGATCTCCCCTTCTATGATTTCAACGGGTTCTTCCACAAACTGGAGCTTATCGTCAACGTGAATTCCTTCTAACGGCATGACTAAAGGTTCGTCAGCATAACATTTCTTCAGATTAGACACATGGAAGGTATGATGAACTCTGCTCAGTTCTTGAGGAAGTTCCATCTTGTAGGCAACTTTCCCAACTTTGGCTAACACCTTAAAAGGTCCAACATATCTCGGATTCGGCTTGCCCCGCTTACCGAATCGTACAACCCCTTTCCAAGGTGAGACCTTAAGCATAACCCTATCCCCAACTTCGTACTCCATTGGCTTCCGCTTCCTATCAGCGTAGCTCTTTTGTCGATCCTGCGCAGCTTGCATCCTTTGCTTGATCAGGACGATCTTTTCCGTTGTTTCTTGGATTAATTCTGGACCAGTCAGTTGACCTTCCCCAACCTCGGCCCATCACACCGGTGATCGATATTTTCGACCATACAGTGCCTCATAAGGTGCGGCCTTTATGCTAGCGTGATAACTGTTGTTATATGAAAACTCGGCCAATGGCAAATGTTTAACCCAACCTTTGCCAAAATTGATCACGTAAGCACGTAGCATGTCTCGCGGTGTTTTGTATAGCCTCTCGCTCTCGGACCATCGTTTTGGATGATACACAGTGCTCATACTTATATCTGTAAACTAAATCTTTCTGAAATGATTTCCAGAAATTAGATGTAAATCTCCCATCACGATCGTTTCCATCACGATCACAGATAATTGAGGCAGGTATCCCGTGTCTTGCCACTATCCTGTTTAAGTACAACCTTGCCAACTTGTCCAATGGATTATTCTCCCTTATTGGCAAGAAGTGAGCAGACTTTGTAAGTCAATCCACAATCACCCAGATGGTGTCGAAACCTTGGGATGACTTAGGAAGTTTGGTGATAAAATGCATCATGATATTATCCCACTTCCACTCGGGTATTTTTGGTTCTACTAGCAATCCTGATGGCCTTTGATGTTCGGCCTTGACCCTTGCACATGTCAGGCATTTGCTAACATACGTGGTGATGTCAGTCTTCATGTTTGGCCACCAATATAATTTCTTCACATCTTGGTACATCTTTTCCGAACCGGGGTGGATAGAATATTTCGACTTGTGGGATTCGTACATAATCACGGATCTTAAGTCTCCATAGCAAGGTATCCAACTCCTGCTGTGTAAACATAGTGTTCCATCGGCACGCGGTTCCAATCTCTTACTGGGTATGTCCCTTCGGATTATACCGCCTACATCTTCATTCACGAGATTCTCTGGTTTCTGGGCTTCGATCTGAGCTTCTAATATTTGTTTGGGAAGATCCAAGCCAATTGTCATAACTAAGGCTCGAACCCGCAATGGCTCAATCCGTTCCTTATGGCTCAACGCATCGGCCACTATGTTTTCCTTCCCTGGATGATAACGAATGTTGCAATCGTAATCTCTTAACAACTCTAGCCAACGGCGTTGCCTCATGTTAAGCTCCTTCTAATCGAGAATGTGTTGTAGTCTTTTATGGTTGGTGAACACGGTATATCTGGTTCCGTAAAGATAGTGTCTCCATATTTTTAGAGCAAATACCACCGATCTAAGTTCTAAATCATGAGTGGTGTAGTTCTTCTCGTGAACTTTTAGTTGTCGAGAAGCATAAGCAATCACCTTCTCTTTTTACGTCAATACATCACCTAAACCCTTGTGTGACGCATCACAATAGACCACAAAGTCTTCGCTCCCCTTAGGTAAAGCCAGAATTGGTGCACTGCACAACTTCTGCTTTATTAACTGAAAAGCGTTCTCTTCCTTTTCATCCCAGTCAAATTTGATTCCTTTCTGAGTAAGTTTCGTCATTGATTTAACAATCTTTAAGAATCCCTCGATGAATCTTCGATAGTATCCAGCAAGTCCTAAGAATTGGCGGATCTCCGTTGGTGACCTAGGAGATGCCCAATCTTTGATAAATTCGATTTTGGCTGGATCTACATGTATGCCTCTGCTATCAATGACGTGACCGAGGAATTGTACCTTCGGAATCCAAAACTCGCATTTTGAAAACTTAGCATACAACTGTTCCTTCTTAAGCAATTCTAAAATGGCCTTGAGATGTTCTTTATGCTCTTTCTCGTCCTTTGAATAAATAAGTATGTCATCAATGAAGACAATTACGAACTTATCCAAGTAAGGCTTGCATGCTCGGTTTATGAGGTCCATAAAAGCCGCAGGTGTGTTAGTGAGTCCAAATGGCATAACTTGGAACTCGTAATGACCATACCGAGTTCTGAATGCCGTCTTTGGAATATCTTGCTCTCGCACCCTAAGCTGGTGATAACCCGATCTCAAATCTATCTTCAAATAGATACTGGATCCTTGAAGTTGATCAAACAAATCGTCGATCCTTGGGAGTGGATAACGATTCTTTACTGTCAGCTTATTCAACTCTCGGTAGTCGATGCACATCCTGAATGGCCCATCCTTCTTTTTGACGAATAAGACCGGGGCTCCTCATGGTGAGGAACTAGGCCTTATGAATCCTTTGTCGGAAAGCTCTTGTAATTGGTCTGATAATTCCTTCATTTCGGATGGAGCTAATCGATACGGTACTCGAGCTACGGGTGCGGCTCCTGGAATTAAGTCGATTTGGAATTCCACTGGTCGAGCCGGAGGAAGACCTGGCAAGTCCTTGGGAAATACTTTTGGAAAATCTCAGACGATTGGTACGTCCTTTATTTGTTTTCCTTCTGACTTGTCCTCCTATTTCTTGGCGGATATCTGTGCCAAAAAGACCTGGCATCCTTTTGCCATGTACTCTTGAGCTTTTGAACATGAGATAATTGTCAACCGAGATTCTCTCCCGTTGCTACTCTCGTTGCCACAAAAAGTCAAAGTTTCATTCCCATAGGGAACTTGAACAAGTTTCTCATCACATACGATCACGGCGTGAAACTTTCTTAACCAATCCATACCGATTATGACGTCAAAACTACCAAGTTCTATGCGCATTAAGTTGATGTTGAATGGATGATTTAGTAAATTCTCTAATGGTGAGCAAATTTGATAGCGAATTATCCTAGGGCGACTAGTGATGTGTCTCAGATTTTTGGCTTAGTATTTGGTATAAGATGATGTCAACTTTATAGCAAGATGGAGTAAAGGTCTGCTTAGCTGCTATAGTTACTAATTTGATTTCCTGAAGTAAACGCGTTTTACGAATGCACACACAAAACTTTGTTTTTCAATGATGTAAGTAAAAATGGATTTATTGACAATTGTTACATGGTGACTACTCTCAGCATAGCATATTCCTTCCTGAATTATACATAGGTGATCAGGCTATGTATATTTGAGGGCTAACGATGCGATGCTCATTTTCGTCAAAATTATGTTATTTATAAAGACATATCAAAGAGTTTTATGAGATGACAAAATGACTCACAAGGTGGATGTAAGGTTGTTGATAGACTGACAATACAATGGTTTGTGAGAAATCGCATGATGGTTTACAAGACAATAGCTAAATGACATAATACTTTAGTAAGTGGTTTGTATGAATAATTTGAGAATTGGAGTAGATTGGCGGAAATTTCACAATACATAGATTTGATAGATAATTTGAAATCGTTCAGTACAACGAAAATTTAAGAGGAAGTACATTGAGATTCTTAAAGGACATAGAGTCTACGATAGTTCAAACTTAAGTTTCACTAGGTAATAGGTCTCTCATTAGATGTTGATGTTAGATGTCGTGGCGCTAGAGTCTCCACGAGCTTTTCCTTTCCAGTACATGTCCATACGGTTCTGAAGCTTCATTATTGGACAATTACTCTTGTAGTGTCCCAGACTTCCACACTCATAACAGGTGAGAGTTCGTTTATTCCTAGGAGTAGTAGGTGCTCTACAATTTCGGGTTATGTGGCCAACCTTCTTGCAATTTCCGCACTTTACAATACACGGTCCATTATGGTGAAATTTGCACTGGTTGCATAGAGGTAGAGATCCAGCATATGCCTTCTTGTTGATTGGCCAAGTAATGTGTGTTCTAGGCACCTTATGCCCTTTGTTTTGTTGGCTCGAGCCTCCATTGTGGTTACCTTCCCACTTCCTCTTGTTGCTAGCATTCTCTGCTACCTTGTCTTCTTGTTGTTCAGTCTGGATCATTGACTTGCGGGCCATGTTGGTTTTGGTCTCATAAATAGCAATAGCCTCGATAGCATTAGCCACTCGCTGGGCTACAACCCGCTCAATTTCTTCAACACTCATCCCTTGATTAACAGTTGTCATCGTTTCCTGAAGATCACAGGGAACAAAATGTATATGAAGTTTTATCCAAAGGAAAATCATGACACTCCGTGATCCCAACATATATGTAAGGTGAGACCACGTATTGCTTGGTTGGATTCGGTGGGGTTATGTTGTTTGGGTTGGTGTCGTGTGACTGGAGCGTTTTGGTCTCTTCTGGTTGTCGGTGCCATGATTTGTCTAGATCACAAAGCAAAAACATGAGGTTATTTGAAAGATATAATAATATATAGATGATATAATCCACACAAAGAGAGGTATTTAGTACAAAGAGGACAAATCCATTTCATTCATTTAAACTTGAAAAATTTTACATGAAATAGTCGTCTGATACACATTAATACAATACAAAGATCTTAGGCCTATGCTAGCGGGAGTGAACACTAATATTAACATGCTGTACAATGACTAGCAAATACAATTACATAAATCACTTGATGTGACTGTCGGCAGCCCCAGATCTCTGGTGATCTGGATTCCCTATCATCTGGTCCCTGGTGTCCTAGCTGTCTCCGTGCTCTCGTAGTGCTAACAACTCAGCCTGCATGTCACCCATCTCTCGCCTCATATCTCTGATGACTCGGAGAGTCTCTACCATCTGTTCCTGCCGCTACGGATTAGTCTCTCGAAGTGCTGTCAACTAGGGGTCTATCTGCATATGAAGCGAGTCTCGTGTACTGGTGCTGGTTGTCTGGAAATGGAGAGTACTCTGTAGCCTGTAGCAGTATTTCTGTGTATGGTATGCTGTAGATAGGTTCATGTGAAACACATATACGAGGGGTTGATGAGGGCTTCCTGATGAGTCGCCTGGCTCATTCCTAGCGAACGAGCCCAAGCCCTCGCGGGAAGCATAGGCCTCCTCCTCCACCATCCCTGACGGTTTCTGGAGAGTCATCCTATCCCCACTTAAGTAAATCGACCGCGTGCGAGTTCATATCAACTCGCTGTGATATACGAGATCCTACTATTTGAGCATCTCTGAGTAGAGTACAAGTCTTGTGTATCCGCTCTGGAGTTAGCAAGCGCTACGACCCTAGTGATTGACCTTTCCACGGTCATAGGTGCTATTTTGGGACTCCCTTTGTCGGTTCTAAACAAGTATCCCTAATCCCGTACCCAACATCTCTAATCCCCTGTCGCCTCTCCTCAGCATCTACCGTGCTGACAAACCTATAATCTATCCCTTGACCTCTGATAGGTCTAGCAGTAGAACTCTCTCCGATTTCATATCTGGAGCGTATAGTGGACAAATGCAACCTCTTGCGGGGAGGGCTGCTCAGACTCGGGGAAATATCATCCCTTACGATCAACAGGTGGATTGGTAAGGGTAAAGATAGGGTGGTAAGTAGTGGTTAATGGGTGGTGGTGGTAATGCATGGGGATATGGCAGTAATGCATCAATGAGAGGCTTGGGTTGGATGCTATCTTGAGTGTCTGGATTTGGGTTAGACACCCGATGATGGTGGGTAAAGGTGGTGACCTAAGAGAGGTGGGCATGCACCTAGCGAAGGCGTCCTTTGCAGAGGGTTGGTGATAGTGGATGGGTGGTGATGTTGATGGTAGTAGTCATGGCCAGAGGTCTCTCAACCTCTGCTTCTGGTGAAGGGATATGGAAGTCTGGTGGGGGTGGGGGGATGGATGGTAATCTAACCCCAATGGTAATGTCAGTGGTGGCGTAGGGGTACAATAGGGCTTGTTCCCTCAGGTGGGGGGGAAAAAGGTCTCATCAGCAGGTATGACGGTAGAGTCAGCCGGAGCTAAGTGCTCCTCCTCCTCCTCGTCCTCCTCATCCTCCTCGTCCTCATCCTCATCCCTGGCGTCATCCCTAGATGAATCGCCGTCATCATCATCTCCATCATCTCCTCCGTCCATAGGGTAGTCAACCGGACCATCCTCTGTCTCGTCATCCTCATACTCCTCCGGATCCTCCTCGGGATCCGACTCAGTAATATATCCAGGTGACTCAGTAGTAGGTGAATCAACAGGTGGTAATGGCTGTTCCTCAGCCGGAAACTCATGGTCATCCTCCAATGGTATGTACTCGGGATATATAGGCTCTGGCACGTAGTTAGGGTCATGTGCCTGTATGAACATTGGCTCACGCTCATCCTCTTCCTGAGGAACTGGCGGTGTCTGTGGATTTTCTGGGCCTAGCATGAAATCTGGTGACGGTGGGGCTACTGGCTGTAGCGGGAGTCCGTCGTATCCTAGTACGATGACCCGTGGTATGCCTCCCTCCGATATCTCCTCATCATCGGCTCCCCAGAAAGCCCTGCCGGGCTCAGAGTCGGTGTAGACGGAAGTGTAGGTAACATCAGACGTCGCTGAAGACATGGTTACTGCAAAAAGTAAAAATAACTTATATAAGTATTACTTATAAGAAAGATCGATGTGATATGTTTGTAAGGCTTTAATAATAAAGCTCTTATAGTAATATACGTAATATCATTTATATACACGTATATTAATCAGGTAAGCACTTAGTACCCTACTAATGCTAAGGCAATGCATGTCATGTAAGCATATATGCGCTAGACGTAAACAAGTAATGCATGTATGTCCCTCACAAATCCCATTTGTGAAAACAGTTTTGAAAATGGTTATAGTCCAGACAAAAACTTTTGACCTGGTTCTCTATAACCTAGGCTCTGATGCCAATCTGTAACACCCTCAAATCTGAGTATGCAGCGGAATGTTGAATATCCGAAGGCGTTACATTATTGGGTCAATAGCACAAGATCAGAGAACGACTACTAAACGTGTCGTTTGAAAAAGATACATTGGATTAACAAAATACTTGTTTGTTACATAAGCTCATGGCTTCAAATGGTTCAACAAAATAGATAAAGATTTCGGTTTATAACAATTGTCCCCAAAGTGTAATAAGACCCCAAATCTTAAGTGTTGACTCTTCAATTATTGACTCCCAATGTATCATCGCACCTCGTGCCTTATTGACCTGAAAAACATGCTTAAAACGTCAACATAAAGTTGGTGAATTCATAGGTTTATGTAAATCAATGGTAGGACCGCAAGATTTCCAAGTGTATGATTAAGCAACAGATGCAAACATCATAAAAAGTAATTACGTTTCCTAAGCTCATGACACCGAGGCTCGACGTATATGAATGCAATTATAAATTGCCAACTGGTGTCCGTGAATGATGTGCTAACCCTGCAACATCCCAAATTCGACATGGTATGCGTTCGTTCCCAGTGATAGCTAGTCACCCGAACGGGGAGAGTGTCAATCCCTAATAGATTTATCCATAACATTCCGCCCGCACAATGTAATTCACAATCAAATCTCCTGACAATTAACAGTCATGTTCTGTGACACTAATGGGGTTATGTAACTTAGGCATACACGTAATCATGGCATAAAATGTACACTTGCCGTCAGTCTTAGTTAAAAACAAAGCCTGTTCTACAACCAAGGTTTGTAAAATCATTTAAATAATTGTAAAGCTGTGGTATGAACTCACCTTAGCCGGGTAGTTCTCCGAATTGATAAACAAGTATCAAGTAGGTAGTGGACTCACCTACGTTAAGTTCCTACTGTAAAGTTCGGTCAGTCTTAGTTTTACTAATGTTATACTAACGACTCATTGTTATAAACTAAATCCCATTTTTAGTTTATATTTCACCGTCTGATTCACTGTTGTGGTGACACACAAGATTATTGTATTTATAGTTTCGTATGGTTATTGAGAAAGTGAAATGTTATTATATTAAATATACTTATTTTTTTACTTGTATTTAAAACTGTCTCGATGTCCGAATTTCTTAATATTCGACCGACGTTGTTAGGTGTTTCTATCTATTTTAACTTTGGTTTCTAGCATACCCTTAATGTTTCATTATCTATTAAATTTTGTCCATAGGTTTACAAAATGTGACACCATTTATATTTTAAACCTTTTAGTTTCGGAAATGTACGTATTAGTCCTTAGGTTTACCAAAAGTTAGTTAGTTTAGGTTTTTATTGTTACACTTTTCTTCCTTAGTATTCACAATGTTTCAAATAAATGGTCCCTGTAGTTTTTGTATTTCGAAAAGTGACATTTCAAACCCTTAGGTTTCGGAAATTACAGTTTTAGTCCCCGACTTTGTAAAAATCGCATTTTCAACTCAATTAAATCCCGACAAGTGGTATTTGGTCTTATTTAGTCTAAATAAGCCAACCAAGCCATTTCGGCTTATAAATAAGCTATTCGGGCTTATTTTGGCTTAACGGGCCTTATTAGGCCCGTTAAGGTCCGTTTAGCTTTTTAAAGGTCCGTTATGGTTTAAATAGGTCTAAATGTTTAATAAGATTTTTTTAGGGTGGTTAAGTACAAATAAGCTTGGGGAGCTTATTATGGCTTATTTCGAGCCTATTGGGCTTGTAAGCCCACTAGCTTGGCCCGAGATACCTTTTAGGGTCTTTAGGCTTTTACTAGATCATGTTTAACTTGAATTAAGCCCCAATAATCTGTGTCCTTTTCCAGCTTATTCGAAATAAGCTGATAAGCTACTTATTGGGCCGGCTTGGGCCCGTTAAGGCCCGGTAAGGGTTTTAAAGCGTTTAGTGGGGTTCATTAGGGTCGTAAGCACCACACACTAAGTTCTAAATAAGCACGTAGGGAGGTACAATTGGATTATTTAGCTTATCCGATAAGCTAATAAGCTATCGTTGGGCTATTGGGCCTGTTATGAAAAACCCGAATAGGTTCTAGGGGTTTTGGCCTTAAATACCCTGGGGTCCAAATGACCTCTCTTGATTTTTAGGTGGCTTATCCGGTTGGCATAAGTTTTCGAATAAGCTGTGAGAGCTTATTCGTGGCGTGTGGCTTATTCTTGTGGACTCGGCAATGGGCTTGAAGGCCCGTTAAGGGTTCGTTTGGTTCTACAAGAAATACGAAGGGTTCATCTAGGTTCCTAAGTCTATATTAAACTCATTAAGTCGTATAAGCACACGAATAAGCCGTTTAGGCTTATTGTGGCTTATGAGTTCGCATGGGGCTCGTGTTGGGCTCGCGGGTCCATTAAGGGCCGATTGGGTATATTTGCACTGTTAAATGGTTTCGATAATTCGTTAAGCACAAATCTAATGTGTTTAACATTTTCTAAGCGTGACCCGTAGCATGCAAATGTTTACTAATGTCGTATACATGTTCCCACACCATCCCGTTATGATTATAACAAAAGTTTACGTGTAGTTATTTATGTATGGCTCCACACGTTTGCAATTATTCAATGTATTTACAAAAATAAAACGAAGGTTATCTACATATACAATCAAAACATACGCGGGTCCATGTTTAAGTACGTCAGATATTTAAATCGACTTTGTAGAATCATTTAGACTTACAAGGGTCCTATAGCAAATTCATGCGTGCGAGTGAAACACCCCGACACCCAAAACGTGTCTTAACTTCAAAGTTTATTGATACACAAAGCTTCCTAGGACTCGTCACACACGCTTAACACCCTTATGTTTAATCTCAAGGGATCCTTCGTGTTCTTGGAGGATTGTGTAGAGTTTGTTCGGCTTCAATGAATGACGAGTGATTTAGAGGGTAAGGAGGTTGTTTTAGCTTTGAGAGAGTTTAAGGGTTTGTGAAAATGTATTATGTGAGTTAGGGAGTGATATTTATAGGCAAGTGAGCTTAGTTACACCCTTTAGTCCTAAACCAAGCCAAACCGCGCCCTAGGAGGTGGTTTCGAGACTTGCTAGTTACTTACTCATGGTTTTTAGTTAAACCACCTTAGTACATGTTTTAATTACCTAAGGGATGTACAAGATTATGTTTGGCTAGGAAATCTTATGGGTTTGTGTGCTTGTGAGGACTAACCGCGACATCAAGAGAGGAAAAGGGGCAATAGGTTAATATCCATTGTGTCTAAGATCATTAGGGAACCATTAGGACACAAATTTATTACCTAGCATATGTACATGTACCTTTTAAGATCATTAGGAAGATTTGCTAGTTAATAAATCCACTTGGGACGATTTTTATGTGAGTTAACTTGTCACATTCGGCATTAAGGTGATATAAGTACAAGACTTGATTAAATTTCGACTTTAGGTTTTCAAAGTGGGTATTGGTTTGAGTCTAGGTAAGTCTAGGTATTTCCGGGGTGCGTTCAAATGTATTTTATTGCGAAACGTAACCCTTTTACGTGACCAATAAAAATAAAATACGCAAAGTACATAATTATTCTCAAAATAATTATTCCTTACTTGTTTGATGTAAACCTTAATTTATTTGGTGACCGTTTACATTCATTGGTTATATCTAGTCTACGCGATTTAGCTTAAAAGTAAAAATTAAAAGTAAACGCGTATCGGACTAACATAAATAATGATCATTAATATAGTCGTACAATGACACGAAAATGAGAAATGTTACATACGTGACATACATATATGTAATATATATGCTTACATCTTTTGCGTATATCGCACATTTATTTATATAAGAGTTATTTATATAAATACCAGAGCGTTTCTTAAGACATTGTGGGTTGCACAACTGCCAGTTCATTCTACTCGCCTAGTCTATTGTGGAGTTATACAATGGTCTCATCTTCTTAGACATTGTCAGTTGCACAATGGTCTCATTTCGTTCTTAGACATTGTAAGTTAAACAATGGTCTCTAAGGATATTATTTTTCTTCATAGCATTATACTATATTGTATTACACGGAGACCGTTATAATTTTTGTTTACATGGAATTATGTATGAATCTAAGTATTACAAGTCTTGTATGGGCGGGACTTGTAATATAAGGATTGATATGATATTTTTTATGTAAACAAAATCGTCACATTCTGTTTGCATGGGTTTTATGTTTAAATCTATAGAATTACAAGTCTTGTCATGGGCGGGGAACTTGATTAGGGAGGATTTTATATGATAATTGCTATGTTGACTGGTTCATCGAGATTTTCTGGTTTACTTCTACCTGGGTACTCAATTACCTATCTTGAACCTAGGTCGATTTTTTGGGTAGTTTTACTCCCCGTCTTCGAAGACGAGTTTGAAACACTCGTCCCATACTCAGTAGAGCACATGCATCGTCATGTCAACTACCTTGAAGGTTATGAGAGTACACGTATTGCACCGGGAATTATTAAGTAGGATGATTTATAATTTATTTATTTGAAAGGATTGGGATGCCTCTTCAGTTAAATAAATAAATTATAAATCACCGAACCATACAGTTATCATTTCTTACTTACTTTAATTTGGACGCTTCTATATGTAAATAAAGAAATGATTAAATGAGTGGGCTTAATGGTATCCGATATGAAACGAGTATGAACCTGAAAATCGATAATCACCAGAATCCGTTAAAAGGGTCTAGAGACACAATCGTGCGTCCTTACTACTCAGCAAAATTTTAAGGCACTCACTGGGAGACTACCTTATCACATTTTTAGTTATTACTTTTTGCGTTGCTAATCTTGCGATCAAGTAAATATTCGTGGAACTACAGACTTGTTATACACTTGAGATAAGGGTGACTGATTCATCGAAACTAGGCGAATGGTACCATAATCCGTCGTCTATTGCTTAGACATTATGCGAGCTCCTCACCAATTGTTAAACTTTATTCTGGAATATTTGTTTCTCGAATTGTCCTCTTATCTGCAATACAATTCACCGTTGTTATAGTTATCGTCGTTTGGCTGCTGTGTGGGGGTCTGGAGTGGTCCCGATGGTACTAAACTTTATCAAACTAGGTGATGAAACCTACATTGAACAAGATAATGCCTATGTTCGATAGACATTCAGTTGAATTATTCTTACAGACCAATAGTACACCAATTTAAGTCATGATACTATTTAGTACTGCAAGTCAATTTTTTATCATCAAAAATCTAAAGATAGCAGAAATCGAGACTCTGCCTTAAGACATTTATGACTTTGTATAGACATACTCACGCGACTACACTTTCTACTTTGATGTGTTCCTCATTAAGAGGTTTGATTCTCATAAAGCACTTTACAACATAACCCTGGTAATGATGTTTCTCTAGATACTTATTCTAATGGATTGGAATATCTCTGGCTCAACATAGACAAAATTTAGGATATTTATGATATGTCGTAAACATTAGGATATTTGCTGAATATAGGTCATCAGCGTCTGTTTCAAATGGCTTGTAAATCTGAAGGTATTGTTCCTAGTACACTAACCGGATAACACAGATTAAATCTCGGGGACGAGATTTCTTTAAGGGGTCGGTACTGCAACATCCGAGTATTTTCGAAATATTGATGACGTTTTACCCTTTGAATTTTTGGGTATGGCTGTCTTATCTAAAGAACGATCATCAAAATCGCGTATCTCACGGACTCGAATCTAAAGCAATTTGATGTGAATTGATATTCCCTGAAACTTTTTAGTTTTGTCTGAGACCTGGAACAGTACGAAGGTGACTGAAATGACCTAGCAAAATTTTAGAATCAAGAACGAGTACTGACAAAAAAATAATTAAATTACATTTAATTATCACGTTTTATTAAATAAGAATATTTAATAAATTATTTAACATTTTATTCAGTGACGTTTGTTGAAGACGCAAATATTCGAGTAAAAAGACCATTTTACGGACAAGTTTATCGGAAATATATAAATGAATAATAAACGTTTTAAATAAATTTTATAAAACGTTTACGAAAAGTAGTCGAGTGAATACTAATTTTTATGAGAAAAATGATTTGGAAATTAATGGTGCAAGTTTCGTGCATTGATTCATCCGTTAAGTCGCCCAAACGAGTCCCGAACTGATAATTATCAAAATATTACTTACAAGTTACACATTTGGTCCCTGTGAGATATTTACAAAAATCACCCCACACTATGTAAACTTGTCATTTTCTTTTAGAGTTTTTATATAAATGAAATTTTTATATAACAAATTTCATTTCCATCTAAATGTATAAACACACAAGTCTCATCTCTCTCTCTCTTTAATTCCGGCAGCCGCCAGCCACCGCCGGCCATCACCACGCCGCCGCCGAAAAAGTTTTCAGGCGGATTTTTCCGGCGAACACCAAAAGTGGTCCTCCTCAACGGATCTACCCGATCCCCATACTCTCACCTCCACCATCATCATAATCATCACCACCACCGACGCACCAATAACACCATCATCGTCATCACCATGACACCACCACCAGGATCATATCACCACCATCATCGCCTACGTACCAACATCATCACTATCATAATCATCATCATACCATCGTCACCATCCTCATCACCACCGCCATCACCCCCGCTGTCACCATGACAGTGGGTGCGTTTGGGTCTGGGTCTGGGTCTAGCAACAGGGTGCGTTGGGTTTGTAAGGTAAGCACCAAAAGGGTGCGTTTTGGTTTAACATGAGCACCACGAGGGTGCGTTTGGTGGGACAGCTTCACCACCCAAATAGGGTGCGTTTGGCAAAGACAACACCACAAGGGGGTTGCAGGTCAGACTAGGGAAGGGTGCGTTCGACGTATGGTTAGCACCATTCAGGGTACGTTTGGTTGTTCATCCCGCAGCAAGGGCTGCGTTTGGGTTGTGTTTTCATTGAAGAGGGTGCGTCCGGTTTTGGGTTAGCACAAGAAAGGGGTGTTCGTTGGTTGGTATACAAGACTAGGGTCTGTTTGGTTCTGGCAGGTTCACAGCCAAGGGTGCGTTTTGGTTTGATAAAACGCCATGGGGTGCGTCGGGTTTGTGGTAACACCAACGCAAGGGTGGTTGGTTCGGGGAAGCCAACACCCTATGGTGGTTTGGGTGGCATGCCACCCAACACAGGGCCGTGTTTGGTTGGTTATTAAAATACCAACAGGGGTGCGTTGGAGTTGGTGTTAACAGCACAAGGTTGGTTTGGTTTTGTATCCAAGATAGGTTGCGTTTGGTTTTCAAACAGCCGGGGGTATTTGGGTTTATATCACCGAAGGGGGTGCGTTGGTTTGGTTTTGTATCACCCACATAGGGTGCGTTTTGGTATAAGAACCCAACAAGGGTGTTTGTTTCTGGGTTTTGGCAGCAAGGGGTGCATTTGGCTGTTCTAAATAGCCACGGGTGCGTTTGGTCCGGTTCAGCGTTTAGAGTGCGTTGTGTTTATTATAAAACAACAAGGGTGAGTTTGGGATATTGGGTTAACAACCGACGACGGGGTGTCGGGTTAGGCTGTGAGACAGCCGGGGACAGCAGGGGACAGCCGGGGCGTCGGGTTGTTGGGTTTGGTTTGCAACGGGAATGGGTGCGTTTGTTATTGTGACACCGAAACGCGTGCGTTTGATTGTGTTGACACCGAAAAAGGGTGTGTTTAATTTAAAAGTATTCAATTAATTCGTTTATATTATCGATAAAATGTATATGTGATGAAATCTGTTGAAACTTGCGACGTCTAAGTAAAATATGATATTAATATTTAAAACGGGATTAATATTAATGTATAAGCTATATTAGATATAGTTTAGACGAGATTTGAACTAAAAACGGACTTTGGCGCGTTTTGTAACGAATAATTAAGAGCAAAAAATAGAACGTGGGATTCGGAATTCGAGACTTTGAAAAGTCAGACCTTGGTTTACAAAATATAACAAATTATATTTTGACGGACGTTTAAACATAAAACGGGACTTTTAACTCCCAATAACGATGAAACTGGAACGAAATAGTAATATACCTTGAATAGATATATAAGTTATTTTTTTAATATATTATAATCTGACAGATCTTTAATTAACGATTGAGCGACTTTCGAGTTCGTTTCAGCCTTCCGGCGAAACAAGAAAGTTGTTCGTTATTGACAATTTTACTTTGACGCGTGGATTGTCTGGTTTTACAAATTATGACATATCGGGTCAAATCTAAAGGTGGTTAATCTATTATTTCTATTTATAGTTTTAAAGTTCATTTTTCGGCTACTAAAAATGGAAGGTCTATAATATTTACACGTATCGTTCTTTTATTTGATGGGATAATGTTTTATTGGACGGGGAAAATGCTATATATACCTAAAATATACTCAGGGTTAAAGTTTAAAGACGCGCAAGTGAATTTCTCATCACATGTATTTGTATGTATTACATATTAAAATATGTATGAATTTCGTCATTACGGACTGTACGCATCTTGATGTTATTTAATACGTGTCTTATAATAGAAGACATAAATATTAGGTCGTGATTTAAGATCAATGCAGATTCGTTGTGATCTATTTGGTATTATTTATCCGTGATCATTTCGATCAAGGTGAGTTGATAGCTCCTCTGTTTTTACTCGTTTTACATATATTTGGGGTGAGAACATGCTTGTTTGCAAATGCATGTACATGATTGATTACAAATTGGTTTACATACTGATTCGTCCAAACTATACCTTAAAATATATATAATATATAATAAAATATAAAAAATATATATAAGAATAGTATAAAAACAGAATCAATAAAACCGAGAAGTAGTATAGAGCTTTCCCGGGTCGTTTATACCCAACGAGGCTGGATGGTAACTCGATCACGATCGAAGATTTGTGTTTGAAGGAAGGATGAGTTTGGGAAGTTGAAAAGTCAAATTTGATAATAACGGACGAAAGTTTAGAAAAAAGCTAGAAATTACGAAAATTAAACTAGAAAAACTGAGGGCCCTTTGAACAACAAAAGTCTGCAGTGTACAAAACTCCACAAGTCGAGCATTCTTTAATCGCGTAAATCGGATTCAAACGATAATCGAATGACGTCATAAGAATTAAACATTAAGATGGATAAGAAAAGAATTAAATGATACGAAGAAAAAGAAGATTATTTTTGGTTTTTCCATTAATTCACAATTTATTTTAACGGACAAAATGAGATAAGACAACTTAAACCAATAGTCAACTCGTTTCACGGTAGCTCTTTAAAAGACAAACGCACAAAGGAGCGGAGGAGCGGGAAAGCGCGAAGCTATTAAAAACCTTCTCCTTTCGGGTCGTAGTTCCTCGGAACAACCCTCCTTATACCCCTCTTATAGTTTGTTTATCAATTAAAGGTGAGCCGTATTTCACAAGTGACACAAAGGCAAGTTTTAAATCTTTTGTTCGAGTTGGGAACCAACAAGTTCACCGGAAGTTATTATGATAATACCTCGATTGAGAATATTATATTTTGGTATTTTTACCAATTTGTGAATTTTATTTCTTTTTTTTATGGACAATGTTTTTATATTTTTGGTTTTTTCTTTGGTTTTTATCTGATAATTATACTAATAAAAGAAAATGAAAAATATTTTTGTATTTTTTATATGTTTATAAAAGAAAATATTTTTTTTTTTTTCGAAAACTCAAAGAAGCAAAGTTGTTAAGCTCGTGGGGCTTAACAACTTTGTCAACTAGAGCTTTTTATGAAAAGCAGTGAATAAGCTTAAAAATAAGCTCAAACTTGACAGTTTGGCTTATTTGGGCTTAAAGGCTAAAAAAAAGCTAAGTCCTTTTGGACTTAGGGACAAATAAGCTAGACTAAGGACTAGATAAGCTAAAAGGGTAAACCTAACCTAAATAAGCTATAAAAAGTGAAAAGCTTAAACTAAATAAGCTGGGACAAAGGCTTAATGACAGAAATGCTTAAAACAAGCTTAAAAGGGCAAAAGCACTAAAATGGGCATTCAATTAAGCTAGCAAAAGGGAAATAAGCCAACTAACAATCTAACTTAACCTAAATAACCACTAGGAAACAATTTGAGCTTATGGAACAAGCTCAATAAGCCAAAATCAAAAAATAAGCAATCCCTCAGCCTAAGTTATGTGAAAACAGCCAAAAGGCAAGTTTGTGCTTAAAAATAAGCACACAAATGAGCTTTCTAAGGTCTGAAACTTTGAGGGCTTATTTAAGAGCTTATAGACTCTTAAAATAAGCCAAAAACTTGGGCTTAAGTGCACAAAGAGCCAAAGAAAAAGGGGCTTAAAATCTCCCCTTTGCACCAGGGGAGATTTAAGCTAGCCTTGAGTGGCTTATTTGACAGCTTATTTTAAGCTGTCAAATAAGCTCAAAGTAAAAAGCAAACTGAAAACAGATTGAGTACTCTAGCTAATAGACTTGTGCACAAATTTTGGACTTTTAAAAACCATTTTTACTTGCTTATTTTTGGTGGTGAAAATGGTCTTTTGGTTTTTAGAAACTGTGACCAAAAGAACTTGGGTGAATTTGACTCACAAAGTCAAAAGACCAAAGCTTGTTTTGACAGCTCTTTTAGACACACAAAACACAAACTTTTTGATGCACAAACTCAAACCACAAGTGCTTAACTAAATAAGCACTTGTGGTGTTGTTAAAATTCTAACAGTTTCAAGGAGTGCTTATAAACCTTTGAAAAACAATTTTCCAACTAAAAGACTTTTAAAAACAGCTTTAAACTAGCTTAAAACTTAAGCTTAATCAAACCAATTTACCTCAACCCATGTTTAAACCTTTTTGACCCGTTTTTAAGGCTTATGCCAAACACCCCTTTACTTTAAAACTGTCAAACTAAATGCACTCAAAATCTATCTAAAAGCTAAAACAGCTTAAACTTTTTATCTACTTCTACTTATATTGACCTACTTAAACTATTTTAACACTAAAAGTAACAGCTTATTAATGAGATTAAGCTAGTTTCTCTACTAGCTTAATACACTAATATTTCAGTTTTAAAAGAGAAACTAAGCTTGCACAAATTTAATCCAATGAAAACTGAAAACAGCTAGAGATTAAACCTAAACAAACATGTTTGAAAAGAATTTAACAAAATTTGAATAGAAATAAGCAAATGTAAAAGCTAGAATTAAGCTAAAATGAAACTTAAGAAATGGAACCTGAGAATTTTTGGAGTCTCAGCACTTAAGCCACTCTTGTAGAGTGAGTGGCTTAAAAAACAAACACCTAATGGTTCCTTAGCCTCTAAACCAGCTTAATAAGCTAAATGAGCTTATAAGAGCTTATTACCCCTTGTAGCTTCCAAACTTGCTCAATTTGAATCCAAATGAAAACTTTTAAACTAAATGAGCTGAAAACAGTACTTAAAGGCTTTTACAAAGTTTTAAACTGAATTTGAGCTGATTAACAAGAATAAGCTCTAATGAGCTTATTGAGAGCTTATTTAGGTAAAAATTGCTTAAAATGGAAATCAAAGAACACAAGAAGCTTAGAAACTGAATGTTATTACTCAAAACGATGAAGTACAAGCTGAAATCACCAAGGTACAAGTATTAAAGCTGAATTCTAAAAGCTTAAAGGAAAATGCTTGAAAATTAAGGAAAAATTACAAAACTGAAAATAAAAACTAACTACTCTCTGTGTCTTCTTCTTCTTTTATAGATGTGTCTTTGTGTTTGTTGTGTGAGTAAACAGCCCAAAGCAATCTTGACCCTTTAATCTTATCAATCATGGCCGTTGGATTAGAAGTGTGGGATTGTGGGATTGCCAAATGGGATTAGGGTTTAAGTGGAGGAGGGGGGATAGGTTTACCCAGGGGGTGGTTTGGGTTGCAGGGTAAAAGGGTTGAGGGTGAACCCGTGAGTGGGTTTTGGGTTTCAAAAGTGGCGGGAAAATTTGGTATGAAAAGGAAAGTGACAGGGGTGAGGTTTAGGCAAATGGCAAGTTTGGCCCTCCATGGTTATTTGTTTCTTTGCATAATTCGTCCTTGTGGTTATATAACTTTGGGGACTTGGCAAAACAAGTCCAAAACAAGGTCAACCATGAGTTTCTAGTGCCAATTGCACCACACGTCCTTGGTCTGTGTGTTATACTTTCATGGACTTGACAGTTTTAGTCTTGGAGTGTAATATACTAAGGGTTAAGGTTTAAAGACGCGCAAGTGGATTTCTCATCACATGTATATATGTATGTATACATATAAAAATATGTATGATTTCGTGGTAACGATGTACGCATCGTTGGTCGTATTTATTACGTGTTATAATCGAACGACATAATTATAGGTCGTGGTCGAGATCGTTGCAGATTCAGTTGTGATTTAATTGGATTAATTGATCGTGGTCTTTAATCAATGTGAGTTCATAGCCTCGCTTTTCAATCTTTTGAATGTTTTATAACCCGCGAGGGGGATACATGCTTGTCTACAAATTCTTATACTTGGTTATCTTATAACAACGTGATTGTTTTAAAGGATATTGTGAGTTTATAGCTCCCCTGTTTTTACTCGTTTTACATATATTTGGGGTGAGAACATGCTTGTTTGCAAATGCATTTACATGATTGATTACAAATTGGTTTACATACTTATTTGCATAGCTCGCTATGGGATATATTATTTGACTTCATTTTTGGTCACAAATATATGCACTTTACTTTTGAAAGGATTACGGATTAGCTTAAGCGGATTGAACTGATGACAAAACGGTACTGCCCGGGTGTTCTTGGAGGGGACACCGGTAACGGGAGTACATATTTTATATCACTGCCCAAATTGGGTACATACAAGTCTACGTCACAGCGTCATGAACTGTAAATCACTTGGAGGGTGAGCGCGAATGTTATGAAATAGATCTATTCGGGTGTGGATCCCTGTTCGGGTGATTAGCGATCGCCGGTAACGAACATTATAGCGTGATGTCCACGCGAATGATATAAAATAGATCTATTCGGGATTGACAACCCCCGTTCGGGTGATTAGCTATCACTGGGAACGAACGTTATAACATGTCGGATCACGTTGGGACTACAGGGCCCCCAACAAATACATAAGAATTCTTACATGAATTATTAGCTTCAGTTTCATGAGCTTAGAGTAATCGTAAACATTGTTTTATACTCACATGGATATTTACGTTGCCTTGAATAAAATGGCAATACATACTTGAAACATTTTTGGTGACATTAAATTGGTCATGCATTCTTTATAAATCTTTGGAATAAGATTGGTACTTTTGGTGACATTAAATTGGTCATGCATTCTTTATAAATCTTTGGAATAAGATTGGTACTTTTGGTGACATTAAATTGGTCATGCATTCTTTATAAATCTTTGGGATAAGATTGGTACTTTTGGTGACATAAAATGTGTCGTGCATTCTTTATAAATCTTTGGGATTTTTACATGGTACTGTGATGATACAGTGGATTACATTCATATTTAAACTAATCTATGAACTCACCAACTTTAATGTTGACACTTTTAAGCATGTTTTTCTCAGGTGAATTAGATGCTTGGACTATTTGATGTGCATTGGAGTCTTTACATTCAAGTTTTTCATGGTGATGCAATTATGGGACAAACTATTATTTTGATTAAATTCAGATTTTTGATTAAATCAACAATGTAAATTTTCAAACGACACCTAGAGGTCGTTCTCTTGTATCTATTGCTGTGTATTATGAAGTAGCACCCCATATGGTATTCCGCTGCGTTGTATATGATTTTTGGGGGTGTTACAAACAAGGTCAGGCAAAGTTAATACTGTTGGTGCAGCAGTTAATACTGTTAGACCAGATAATACTGCTAACCTAAAAGCAATTAAAACTGTCAGAACAGTTAATACTGCTAACAAAAGACCAGTTAATATTGTTGTATAAAAACTAACTTTGAATCATCCCAGACCAATGTCAAATGCTTTAATAAAGGGAAATCCATATGTCACAAGGTCTTTCAATAAGTATTCAACAAACAAAACTAGTATTTTCAATAAAAATGTTAATACTGCCAGGGTAAAAGATACTACTGCTAGGGAAAGAGCAGTAATAAGTAAAAATAAGGGAATAAGAGCTAATGTTGTTAAGGCCTCAGCATGCTGGGTTTGGAAAGCCAAAAACAGTAGTGCATGAACTACATTCAAGAAATATTCCTACATTGATGCACGAGGCAGATCCAAGTCTATAATGGCTTGGATCCCTAAAAGAGTCTAGCTTTCTTATTATATGTGCAGGGCAACCCACAGCAGAAGGGGTACAAAGAAAAAGGAGTAATTGACAGTTGTTGTTCCACGTACATGACAGGAAACAAGTGCTATCTTACTGAGTATGAAGACTTTGATGGTGGATTTGTTTCCTTTGGAGATGGTAAAGGTAGAATTACTGAAAAAGGTAAAATCAAAATAGGGACATTAGATTTTGATGATGTGTACTTTTGTAATGAGCTCAAGTATAACCTATTCAGTGTGTCACAAATCTGTGACAAAAAGAACAATGTTCTTTTTACTGACACTGAGTGTCTTGTCTTATCTTCTAACTTTAAGCTACTTGATGAAAGTCAAGTTTTGCTGAGAGTTCCAAGAAAGGACAACATTTACAGTATTGACCTAAAGAGTATAGTTCCCACTAGAGGTTTAACTTACCTCTTTGCTAAGGTCACAATTGATGAATCTAATATTTGGCACAGGAGGCTTGGGCACATTAATTTTAATACAATGAATAAACTTGTAAAGGGAAATCTTGTAAAAGGTTTACCCTCAAATATTTTTTTAAATGATCATTCTTGTGTTGTTTGTCAGAAAGGAGATCGCTGCCACCTGATGCCATGAATAGTAGCTCGAAGAAAAAAATATTTTTTTAGGGACTGATGATTTTAGTAACTCTTAGATCAGCAAAAAATGCGGATGAACAGTACCCTCGATGAAAGTAACTAGATGAATTAGGAACTCAGTAAAACAGTACTGTTGAACAGTGCCTCGATGAACTATACGTTTTTTCGCTTTTTTAACCCTAAATCGAAAACTCTCTCAATGAAAGCACCAATTAATACGACCCAGTTAGGGGTTGTATCAGATAGTAGCATCACTTTTAGCGTGTGCGAGCTCCGTAAGAAAATAGAGAGAAGAAGACTAGAGAATTACTTGACAAACTTGATTGATTGATTAATGAATGATTCGATATATATACCGAATAAAAGACATAGCTTGGATCACAAGCCAACTACAAGACAAACATTGACTTGACACTTTTCTAATACGACTCAAACATTGACTTTTGACACTTTCCTAATATGACTCGAACATATCCTAATACATATCTACTCTAAACATAATAAAACTATGACAATATCATAAACCATGGGGTATTATATTTTCTTTAATAAATGAGCTTTGTATGACATAATACTCCTTTCGCTCTAAAATTATCACCAACTTTCTGTTTTGATATGCCAAAAATAATTGTTGATAGTTCTACCAATTAAAACACTTTTATATGGTGAATATAAAATTTAATTTGTGCCACAATGTAATTATTGGATTTTTATTCAAATTATGTGATTGGTGCCACACTTTTAGATCGCTGAATTAAATTAATGTATATTGATTTTTTTATAATTGTTAATTTTGGTCTTTTATTTTTAATTAACACTAATTATAAGGATATAACGAAATGGGAGTTAGTGTGTTAACGGAAAGTTAAAAAAAATCTAAATCGGCTAGAAAAAAAGTTGAACGCCTTTATGTGCAAGAAAAAAAGTTGAGTACTTTGATTGGAAATAAACCCTAAGTTTAGTTGAAAATAAACCCTAAGTTTAGTGTCTTTTTGTGTCATTTGCCCATATAATAACTATATAATAATTCAATCAAAGTATTTTTTTTCAATAAAACTACTTGAGCAAAGTTTAGGTGATTATACTTACGTCAAAAGCTGTTTTGTTTATATGATTATACAATAAAAAGTCACTAGAAAAATATATATATGAATTTAGTCAACAATTTTAGTTAACAAGGATTTTGAACCCGCGCTTCCCTGCGCCGAGTGTTGTTTATTTTTTTTCTCATTATATACGGTTTGCGTTATGGTTTTATGTTTTTTTAGTATGTAGGTAGTGTTTCATGTGTTTGTGTGACAAAAACCTAAACGAACCGATAATAAATGAACTGAAGTAATAACCGAACTGAATTCACGAAAACTGAACCTAACCGAACAGGTAACTCGGTTATCGGGTTGGATATGGGTTTGACACTCCGAGTCAGAAAACTGACCAAAAATGGAATTCATATAAATATATAATTTCGTTTGAAATCTAGTTCGGTTTGGTTTTCGGGTTGATCCATTAAAAAAATTATACCTAACTAAGTGAACCGAATTTAACGAATAACCCGATAACCGAACCGATCAATATCTCTAATTTCTATTATAGTTTAGTTGGGCTTATTTATTTCAAAAGTATAACCCAAACTTTATTACTTGGGCTTATTTAGTTTCTATATGTCTTTGTTTAGCCCATAGCTAAATTTTGTTTCAGATCTGTAGTGGATGAGTACACGTGTAATTTAGTTGTGGATCTCTTTGTTTTTTCATATTCGTGTCTCCGTTGGTTTTGCGGTAGTGTTTTCAGGTGAGTACACGTGCAGTTTAGTTGTGGATCTTTTTGGTTTTTCATATTTGTGTCGCCGGTTGTTTTGTGGTAGTGCTTTGGGGGCTCGATGATGATACTCTAGGGTAGTTTGTCTTCCACTAATTTTTTTTCTATTTATAGTTTCCAATCTCGGCATAGATGATATCCACTTATTTTAACAGTTTTAGTTTTTTAATTGTTCATCCATGGCTAACGTTCCAGAGGAAATTATTCCTGGGTCTGCTTCTCAATTCATGGGTAATGGTATTAGTGGGTCTGGTTCTAGTGTCACAACTAATCGTGTTAACGGGTTTGTTCCTGGTGTGACGACTAATGGTGTGGAGAGGTCTATTCCTAGGGTTATGGTTAATGGTGTTGTGGCTAATGGTGCTGGTGGGTCTGCTGCTCAAGTTATGAATGATGGTGTTAGTAGGTCTGTTTTTGAGGTTGTGGTTAATGGTGTTAGTAGGTCAGTGGCTCGGGTTGAGGCTAACGCTATCATTGCTAATGATGTTGGTGGGTCTGCTGCTCATGGGATGACTAATGGTGCTAGTGGTTCTGTTTCTGAGGTTGGGGTTAATGGTAAAAGCCCAAATCCGAAATCCAAATTCTAGCAACATACATAGTGAGGCAACAGTTGAGACATAGAATCATCTGGAAAAGATGATAATTATCGAAGAAATAGGCCAATGGCAAAATGTTGGGCTGTACAAAGGGCATTGAATTGAGCCATCAACAGTACGTGAAATGCACAGTAATAATAAACAGGAGTTTTGTGAGAGAGCCAAACGACGCCGTTTTACACTTTGTATAAGTATATATAAATCAAGAACTAATTCTAGATTTTTGAATATTTAACCACATAAAAATAAAGACCATCTTTTTCCCTTTCCGTAGCTTTTTGAACCAATTAAAACGGAGCTCGGACGAAGAAGTTATGACCAAATCATTGAGACACGTCTAAATCTTTTACTCTTTGATATTTTACTTCAAACTCTTGTCACTTTTCGTGTCTTTTCACCATTCGCTCACAAAGTTCCATTTTAGCTTCATTTTATGCATAACCTACATACATACAAAACACACTCAAAGTACATGTATAACAACGAATAACAATGCAACTATGCGTAATTAACATGCTATGAGGTGTATGTAAAATACACCGATCAGTTACTTTCGCTAGTAACTTTGAGTCAATTTCATGGTTTTGAGAGGGGCGATCCCCATTCTCATATTCGTTGGTTTAACAAGATCATTTCTACTCTTAAGTACAAGAATGTTCCACATGACGCTATCAAGTTGATGCTTTTCCCATTTTCTCTTGAGGGGGCAGCCCAAATTTGGCTAGAAAAAAAACCTCCTCGTTCTATCCATACATGGAAAAATCTCGTTTCTAAGTTTGTGAATTATTTCTTTCCTCCTTCGAAAACCACGAATCTCAAGAATGACATCACGAATTTTTAGCAGAGGTTTGATGAAACGTTTAGTGAAGCATGGGATCGTTTTAAAGATCTCCTCCGTAAATGCCCACACCACGGTTTTTCAGAATTGCATCAAATGGATACATTTTACAATGCGTTGACACAATCCGATCAAGATGCTCTAAATGCAGTCGCCGGTGGTAATCTTTTGAACCGTACTCCTCGAGATGATTTGACTATTATTAAGAATAAGTCGAAAGTTCGCACTTCAAGAAACAAACTGGTTGTTTCAAAAGCGAGTACTACTACTTCTTCTACTCCCGCTTATCTACTGGAGATTACCACTCTTACTGATGCCATTAAGGCTATGCTTCTTCAAAACAAGACCCCTTCACCAGCTCACGTTAAAGCTATGGAAGAAACTTGTGTTATTTGTGGTGGTCCGCATCCTTACTATGAGTGTCTTGCTACCGATGGTAACACTTTTAATGCTTCTGCAGCTACAGGGACCTACAATCAAGGAGGTCACAAATACCGTCCTTAGGGAGAAACTAATTATCGTGCTAGCAATCAAATGAGACCACCCGACTTTCCTCAAATGAATGTGCAAAACAATTAGAACCAGTATAATCAGAATCAAGGTTACAATCAGAATCAAGGAAATAACTTTAATCAAGGAAATCAGAATTATCAAGCTCCGCTTAATCAAACTCAAGTTGGACATTCGAATGATTTCTCGAACTACATGAAGCCCAATATTTAATGATGATACTATGCAAAATCAAATAAGTAATATGAAGACAGAATTGAAGAATGAATTCCAGACTACAATGAAGAATCAGAACAATGAGCTACATAACATGATGAGCAATGAGCTAAAGAATAGGAATTTTATTCAAATGCAAAGTCCCTCGGGTTCATGATCACTTCCTAGTAATACCATTGCTAACCCGAGAGATGACTTAAAAGCTATTACTACCCGAAGTGGTGTTTCTTATGATGGACCTACGATTCTAACTACTTCTTCACCTCTTCCGAAAGAAGTAGAACATGAACCAGAGGCGACAAAGGACAAGGTGCAAACTACAAACTTAGGAACTACCGCACACGTCCAACCTCTGGTTGTCCAAGTTCCCATTCCAGAGCCCGATGTTGCTCCAAAGCCTAATCCTAAACTTTCGATTCCTTATCCTTCAAGGCTTAACGACCAAAAGCTCCGAGAGAAAGGTAATAATCAAATGATGAAGTTCCTTCAAATATTTCAAAGATTGCATTTCGACCTTAGCTTTGCGGATGCTCTTCTTCACATGCCTAAGTTCGCTTCCACGTTTAAGAGTCTCCTTAGTAATAAGGAGAAATTATTCGAATTGGCAAATACTCCATTAAATGAGAATTGTTCGGCGGTGCTCCTTAAAAAGTTGCCCGAAAAACTTAGAGACCCCGACAAGTTTCTTATTCCTTGTGATTTTTTGGAGCTAGATGAGTGCTTAGCCTTAGTCGATCTTGGCGCTAGCATCAACTTAATGCCTCTTTCCATATGGAAAAAGCTTTCACTCCCGGAACTTACTCTGTAACATTTCTCAATTTCAGGTCATTTTATGACACCTATTATTCGTCACTATTTATTTTGGTCCGATACGCGTTTACTTTTAATTTAACTTTTAAGCTAAATCACGTAGACTAGAAATAATCATTTAACGTAAACGGTCATCAAATAAATTAAGGTTTACGTCAAACAAGTGTTATGTAATTATTAAAAAGATAATTATTGACTTTGCGTATTTTATTTTTATTGGTCACGTAAAAGGCTTACGTTTCGTAATAAAATACATTTAGACACACCTCGAAAATACCTAGACTTACCTAGACTCAAACCAACACCCACTTTTAAACCTTAAACACAAAATTTAATCAATTCTTGTGTTATTAAGCCATATTGGCCGAATGTGGGGACTAAACCAACTAGGAACATCCTTAAAACTTCTTAGGTACATGTACATCTCAAGGTAACTAAACCTTGTACTTGTATAACCTTAATAAGATTTCAAGTCTTGTCTTTCTTTGATATTACACGTCCCATAGGCAAAATCAACTAGCAAAGATCCTTAAAATCTCTTTAAGTACATGTACAAATACTATGTAATTAAAACTAGTACTTAATGTTCCTAGTTAGCTAATATATAATGGATAAAGACCACCTTGGATCCCTTTTTCTCTCTTGATGTCATGGCTAGCTAGCAAATATACACACAAACCATAAGATTTCCATAATCTTGGTAAATCTTGTACCAAAATCTTGTAATTAAGAGATGTACCTAGGTAGTATTAACAAAACCATATGTGATTAACTAGAAACCACAAGACCACCAAGACTAGGGCACGGTTTGGTTTGTTTGAGGGACTAGGAGATGTAACTAGATATCTTGCCTATAAATACTCACTCACATTTACCATTTAGCACTCTTACAAAACACAAACACTCAAACAAATAAAACATTGTCTTTCTCTCTTGTCTTGGGTCACAAACCGCAAACAAACATCTTCATTAATTCATTCAAACCCATAAACACTACTAAGTTGTCATACGAGTGCACAAGGAGAATACACGAGCTAAGGTTGGGTATTTGTATAAGCTTTAGAGCTTAGGATTGGGATATACGACTTGGGTTAACTACACGATACGTCTTCAAGACTCTAGGACCTCTTATAAGTCACGTACAAGCTTAAACTCACTTCGTACTATACTTGTTTCTTTGTTTACTAGTCATTATGTCACGTTAACATGTAAATAATACGCTAACGTGAGCTAGGGCAAAATAAATACAAAACATACATGTTGCACGCGTTATTTATACGCGTATACGACCTTGTGTGGTGTTAAGATATAAAGGAACATGTACAACATGATTTAACGAAAATCTAAGGATTAAGTGTATTCGCTTAAGATGAAAACTTAGAAACCAATGTGAACACTAAGTCATACGCATGAATTCCTCGAAAACTATACGTAAATTTTTTATGGAAACACGATGTTATGGCTTGGGAAGGAGTGCGTGAACCATTTAAACGTTTGCATGGGACAAACGCGACCTCTATACGTGCTAAATAAGCTTACATTGGATATTAGAATGATATCAAAACCTAAGGACCACTAGAGAGATTAACGGGCCACTAATGGTCTCGTTAAATCCAAGCATGCCCGCGTATGGGCCCAACAGGCCCAACAGTTCAAGGGTTGAGGTCCATAACTTATAAATAAGCTCACTTGAGCTTATCGAGGGCTTATAAGGTCCTTGAGCTCGTTGGAATAAACAATATACGTAAGACACTTTAACAAGCCACAAATGGGTCCATTAAACCCAACAGGCCTAACAGACCATGAATATGAGCCCACAGTTGATTAATAAGCTCTTTGTGCTTATTAAGAGACCTAATGTGCTTATTGAACCTATATGGACCTTAACGTTTAAAGCGTAAACATAACCGAACCCTAAATGGGCTTGGTAGCCCATTACCGTGATCCACGAAGTCCATAAGCCTCAAATAAGCTTAGACAGCTTATTTGTGAGCTTTTGCAGTCTAGTAAGCTTATTACGAACCTAGACGAGCTAATGGACCCAATTGGATCAAGTCCAAAGACTTAAAATACCTATCGGGCTCGTAATAGGCCCAAAAGCCCATTATCGGAGCTTATTAGCTTATTAAATAAGCCACCAGGTTGAAACAGAGTAAACAGGCCCAAATAAGCTTATTGAGATAAGAAAATGAATTAGATCACATAAGAAAACCTTAATGGACCTTTTGCAAACATTCGGGTTAAGGGTTGTTGGGCTAACGAGCACAGTGAGCTCGAAAAAGCTCACCCGAGCTTATTTTTCAGCTTAACAGTTTTAAATAAGAATAAATAAACTTAAGGAAGGCTTATGTGCCTTTGAAAACTCAATTGGACCCTTAGATTGCTTATTGGACCTTAACAGGTCCAATAAGCCAAAATAAGCTCATCCGAGCTTATTTATAAGATGACCCAGCTTATATGGCTTATTGGAGTCCATTAAAACCAAATGCCACTTGCTAGAACTTAATTGGACTTAAAATGTAACTTTTTTAAGTTAAGGGACTAAAAGTGCAAACTTGTAAACTTGGGGGTTAAAACTGTCAAAACTGTTTTCTATAAATTTTATGGGCTGTTTTGACATTTTTGAAACTTAAGGGGCTGTTTGAAACATATAAGGACTTAAAGTGTAAATTGTTGTAAAACTAAAGGACTAAAGGTGTAATTTTTTGAACGGCAATTATGGCTACATGGCCCCTAGCCCAGAAGGCGTAGCGAGCCCACATAACCAGGTTGGGTCCAGCCCAGAAGGCAATGGCACCCTTCCCTTTACGCACGCGGAAGGAAACCCCTCTCGCCCAGACAATACTCGAACTAGAGACCATTGCAGAGGGTAAAACCTCCATACCATTAGACCAGAGGCCCGTTGGTGACTAAAAGTTGTAATTATGAAACCAAGGGGTTAAATTGAAATGTTAAATTTTTCATAAACATAGGGACTGTTTTTGTAATATAGAAAACCTATGGGTATTTCATGAACAAAGGTGATTTTAATAACCACTTAACATACCGGACGAGTTATATATTTACCGGATATTATACAAGTTAAACCACGACTTAATAAATATGAGTATTTATTAATAACGTTTATACATATAATTTTAAATGTGTATTCGTATATTTTCCAAGAGCCATGAATAAATAACAAATAAATAAAACATGCGCACCACCACACAAGTGATAACAGTATATATAAACTAGCAATTTATTGTAGTTTATGCATTGAGTCGTTAGCCTAAACTTGTAGACTAAGACTGGCCGTATTTACTTAGGTATTTGACGGTGTGATTCATTCGCCATACTTGGATATAATTATCATTTTCAGAGGACTATTTACTAAGGTGAGTTCATAGCCCCATGTTTTACAATTATTTAAATGATTTACATCTTTGGGGTGAGAACATGCTTTGTTTTACAAATTGGACGCAAGTGTACATTTTATACTATGATTAACGTTTTCCCTAATAGCCGATAACCCACTGAGCCCTTTATCATGAACTGTCAATTACTAGATTGTGAGCGTGAATGTTATAAATAGATCTATTTGGGATTGACATCCCCGTTTGGGTGAGTAGCGCTCACTGTGCCAGGTTGCCGGACAACAAACGTATACCATGTCGGATTTGGGATGTTGCGGGTTAGAACATCATTCACGGGCATTATTGGAAATTTATTGCATTCATACATGTCGAGCTTCAGTGTCATGAGCTTAGGAAAACGTAATTACTTTTTATGATGTTTGCATCTGTTGCTTAATCATACACTTGGAAATCTTGCGGTCCTACTATTGATTTACATAAACCTATGAATTCACCAACTTTATGTTGACATTTTAAGCATGTTTTCTCAGGTCAATAAGGCACGAGGTGCTCAGATACATTGGGGGCCACTCTTTGGAAAGAGTCAGTACTAAAGATTTGGGCGTATTACATTTTGGGAACATTTGTTATAAATCGAAATCTGTACTTATATTTCCGAACAATTTAAAGCCATGAGCTTATGTAATGAACAAGCATTTTTTTAATCCAATGTATCTTTTTAAAACGACACGTTTAGTGGTCGTTCTCATATCTTGTGCTATTGATCTATGAAGTAACGCCCTCGGATATTCAACATTCTGTTGCAACCCAGATTTGGGGGTGTTACAGTAGCACCTCAATCGTTGTATTCCGCTGCGTATAGCATTTTGGAGGTGTTATAGAGTGTACCGATAGTATATTAAATTCTAGAACTTGTTTTTATGATGCATCCTGAGACCGCATTGTAAGTATTAGGACTTGCTAGATAAGAGGCACTAGGATTAACCCATGTTTTAAACCTGTAATTGTTATGATGGTCACATCAATCATATAACTATCCCATACCCTTGCCATGCACTCATTTTTAGTACATGATACCCCTAGTACAACCCTCTGAGCCCATTCTTTGTCATGGTTCTTGTAATTTTCTGGTTAAGCCAGACTATTAATGAAGTGCATTGTCACCCTTGAACCAATTGTTACACCTAAATCGTCTTAGCCTACCTTGTATATACTCACCTTTAGTACATTATTGTTTTAACCCAAGTTAATTATTTGAGTACACGGTTGCTAAGTCCTTATCCTTGTAAATACAGTTTTGGGATGATTGAGATTCATGGTAGTATTCATCTTATGAAGAATTAGGGAAGAAGTAACTTATTACCCCTAATAGAGCTCAATAAGCTCCATGTTATTTTGATCCACCTCAAATCGGGTCATTAGTTAGATTGTAAATAATCAAGTATGTAAAAATTCAAGTGTAGGGGTGTATCTATAAACCCCCATGATGTATTATATGTTTAAGCAATGACAGGGAAAAAGTGTACAAAAAAAATGTGTATATAAAAAAAAGGAGTGAAAAAAATGTACGGGCTGTCATTTACTTATGTTTATGTTTATATTAGAGCCAAGAAAAGAAAAAGAAAGAGATTGGTGTAGAGTTTTGTAGAGTTTGTATATTTGGTCCGAGTCTTTGGCTTAGCAACCAAACCAATGTATATTCTTATAAATAATTAGCTAACCATTCCACTCCAAATTCACCCAAAGTCACCACCCAAATGTATCCCATCCGTTTCCGTTTCCATTAATGTTATCTTACACCTACACCCCACAACCTTTTAAAAGACCTCTTGGATAGTAATGAATAATGCTTGCACCTAGTGGTGGAGGTTTGATCCTTTACCAAGCCTATGGTAATTTACATGCTATGACAGGTAATGAGTGTTGATTTTCTGTTTCCCCATTATGTTATAATTTGTTATACACCCGAGTGAAAGAGAGAATCCTAAACACTTATGTGAGGTGCTAGTATATACTTTCCGTGCTTTTAATTACGAGGTCTAGAAGGTTGTGTTGAAAATACTTTTAAAGAGTAGGTTAAATGACACTCATATTGCTATTGTCTAGGTAGAAAAGCCCATTTGCTTGAGGACAAGCAAATCCTAAGTGTACGGGTATTTGATGAGGTGTCATTTTATACACTATTTCGGGGTCATTTAACTCCCTAAATCATGCAAATATGCCCAGATTACGTGCTTAATCTTTTTTTTAGGTTTTTTAGCACTTGGATGGCTTTTGGAAGAAATACACGTGACTTGGGCTCATTTAGAGAAGAAACGGACAAGACCACGGACCTACACCAAATCTCTTAAAGATTTATGCAAACAGTGGCTGGAGACGGCGTCACAGGCATAAAGCGACGCCGTCGTGATCTATATAGTGACGGCGTCAGGAATATCACGACGGCGTCAGGACGTGGCCGACTTAAAGAGGATCTAGAATCATCTACGCGGCGACGACGTCAGGATTACAAAGCGACGCTGTCGCGTCGACATCTCTATAAATATAAATCTGTTTTAGGGTTTTGTGTGTGTAACTTTGGGATAACTTTGTATAAACTTAGGGAGACGAACCCTACTCATTTTAGGATCTTTATAGGTCATTTTTAGGGCCTCAAAACCCTATTGTACTGCCTTGAATCCATGTTTTAATCAAGTAAGGTTATTTATCATTAATCATTCAATATGTTTATGTGTTGTTTGATTAATTTATCTTAACATGCGAGGCTAAACCCTCCTTTGTATTTATCTATGATTGTATAAAACTTAGGTTGTAGATCATTTTGATGTTGCTTCTTGTTGATGAATGTGCGCGTTAGGCTTTAGAAAACTAGCTTTTGTCTGTATCGCTGTTGATATGTATAGGGAAACGCGAGTAGTGTAGAAAGGATACCATCGGTAACAGTCTTCATACTACCTTACCCACTATATGATTGATCCCTCTTAAGTTATTTCACATGCATTTAATATACTCTTAGGGGCCTTGTAATAGTCTTTATACTACCTTGCCAAAACGAAATATTAAATAGACGGTGAGTTCGTGTAATCCGTTCATGACCTAGGAAATACTTACACAGATCATCACAAGTGTGACAAAGAAACGGATCTAGGAGAAGCAATATGAGGAGTAGTGCATGATTAGGTAAATACATTTGTTTATCATAAAGTTATCACCAGTAGATTAGATATTAATTAGTTAAACAAACCAACCTCTTAAACCATAGATTTACCTGCTTTATTATAAATATAAAAACAAAAAAATAATCTTCTCTCAACCTCTAGAATTCTGTTAGACCGTGATTAAGCCTTCCCAACCTATTCCCCTAGAGAACAATAGCAACCCCCGAGTGTTGCCTATACTACACTGCAACGATTAGGTACACTGCCTCGGGGATTGGAAAACTTCCTGTGAAGTCTTCGCAACCCTCACATCAAGATTTCACTTTTGCGACACACCCAAACACCCCTAAAAATAGCAGCAAGCATACACAAACACCAATCAATAAACGCTTTTCACCTAAGTAAGTGGATCACATTTATCTTGTAAATTTTCATGAACATGAGAATAAAATAAAAATGCATTCATCTAACATGGATGTTCCCTAATCCAAACATGCCATAATCCTAATAACCCCTAGTTCGATGCCACAATTTTAGGCAATGCAAAGACAATTTAGATGTGCGTCTCAAAACGGGCCTAAGTAACTCTAGCTACCTTTAATAGGAATTGTTTAGCAACTCGAGCAAGAAACTAACTTATGCTGGATGAAAACATTATCTGCTATAATAAACGGTCACTTAGAAAGTTTAAAAAATAGAAACATAAACGAAGTACATATTATTTTTTAAAGGGTTTTGCTTATCATATATAACATACCTATGAGTATCGTAATGTCACCACGTGACGCTGTAAGCTCTTGGACGGAAGTCTTCTGACGATTCTCCATCTCCACCCTTCAATACGCCAGCTAAACTGCGATTGTGTGCTGCCTCGCCTGTAGCACAGTAATGCATAAATATTGTTGAAACCGTAGCAATCTATAGTTTGCAATTGAGAGAGGATAACATTTTTTGCTAGACTAATGATATAATTTAAGAAGGTAATAAACCTAAATACCCTTAATCTGCCTCAAAAAAGGGCTGGTTGACTTAGCCTAATAGCGCATGCCCAGTAGATGGGACATAAGTGTTCACGATGTCACAGTATACCAAAGTCACTGGGTGTAAGTAATTGAAACACAATCTCTAATTAAACGCCTTCACATTCGATAACAGTATAAGCCATGGCAAATCTTCTGATTTGGAGGGGTAATTTCTTTGTATTTTCCGTTAAACACCAAAATCACATAGGTTAGCTGCAATTTATCAAAGCAATTAACAAAAACCAAAACATTTAGTACCTACGATCCCCCTTTTCTGAAATCAGCAGTGAGTCCCTAAGGATTAGCATGGGTTATAGCATCCACCGATGGTTCTTCGAGCTTTGCAAGCTTGCCCTGACACGACACAAATAATCTCACTCTTGTCCAAATCTACCCAAACACATGCCCAACACCTAAACATCCGTAAACACTGTTTTTTGGCAGCAGACGAAAGGCAACAAGGTAAATGTGAGCAGGCATAACACACGTTAAATGAATAAGCAGCTAAAAACGTGAAAGCCTCTTTTTTTAAAGAATGAGACGTGGATAGGGAAATGGTCGAAAAAGATGATATATCTGCCGTGGCTGCGAGCTTAGAAAGCTCACCCCGACACGACCCAAATCATCGCATCTTTGCTCAAACCCAACCGAACACATTCCATACACCCAAATACCCGTAAGAACAGTTAAAAATTCAGTTTCTTTTTAAAAAAATGAGGTGTGGGTATGTAAAGAGTCGAATACACATAAAGCATTGCAAGAATCATAACGAAACAAAAGCAATATCAAATATCAAAATTCATATAGATTATATATTGCCATAAAAGTCTTTTTCCATCTTTCCAGAATATAATTAAACACGGATTAATGGACAAAGCTTTTACCAATGATATAATGATAGAAAATTTAAATAAGAACCAATGAAAGAGAGGCATTTGGAGAAAGGATGTACCTAGTTTCAGATGTCTGTACAGATGAGATATCTGCTTGAGCAGGTTCGTCAAACATTTACATGGGTGCAATGCTGAGCTATGATTCCAAACTTGTAAAATGCAGCTTCCTAACAACGCAACAAAAGATGCAGATTAGTTAAATTCCTTTGACGATGATCAGAACAAAAAAAGTACAAAAGAAGAGGTAATGTTGTTTAGTCTTACAACCGGATAAAAAAGCTTTGAACCCCTTGGGAGTGCAAGTAGAAATACTTCATTTTTACCAATATGATAATGCAAAATCAATTATAAAAACAAATGGCATTCATACAGTGTTGATGAGAAAACATGATACATATCTTAAAAATCTCCATAACATCAAAATAACAAATACTCATGATGGTAAATCAAACTTTTTTTGAACTCACTACCTTATCATTTTCAAGTACCTCACTATTTTCCACCAACTCATCAATTTTTTAGTTTTAAAATCAAAATCCTAACAACAATCTAACATAACAAAGACTTTTGAATTGCAATTAATCAGTTTCCTATTTGAAGTTGTGTTTGGTAATTTAGGAATCTCAAAAATGAATGCCAAACACCTACGTAATTCCCAAAGCAAAGTTTTAGGGAAGCTTCAAGAAAATAACATGATGATGACATCAAATAACGTCTATTTTATAGCATCATTTATCCCGTATTTATTGCTCGTTTTACATTATTTATGCATGAATTTATTCTTAATTGATTATATTTCTTAATTGCAGTAATTATCGAGCATTTGGTGAAAGTTAGCTAAAAGGCACACATTTTGGAGCACAAACAAAGAGTTCGTGAAAGTCCTCTGATTCTGACAACCGATACGCCATTTCATTCTAGAAGTATACACCGTATCCAAGACTTTGACGAACTTAAAGACCATTGCCTGACTTTGAAGAATACCCCGTATCCACATCAACGATACGCCGTATATAATACTTTGGTCAATGAAGAAGAACAAGCAAGTTATACCTCAATACACATATCTATAAAAAAGATACGGCGTATCCGTGCCCTAACTTCACAAGACATCCATGACAAGAAGAGAGATTATACGCCGTATCCAGAAGACCCATACGCCGTATTCAATAACGATCCAAGAACATTATGGAATATTATAATTGTGGAGCCCATGCTAAGTTACCCCAATACGACATATTGAACCCTTTCAATAGGGTGTATCGACCTTTTTATAGACTCTATAAATACAAAATCCTAAACTCGGTTTTAGGTATGCTTTTAACCACCAAGTTTGATTCTTAGAATATCTAAGAAGCCAAGAAGGTCCTGCAAAGTTCTCCAATCCATAGAAAAACCCTTGTAATCTCTACACTCTAAATACGCGTTCGGTTAGCTTCATGTTTAGTCGTTCATCTATGAATTCGTGTATTGTTATAATGACTATTGGCTAATACCTTTAGGTATTAGCCATGTTTATGATAATTTAAAGTATGGTTTTTTATATTGATTGTTTGCTTATTCGTTGCGTGTTGATTATGTTTATCACTTCATACTCATTTATGTACTTAAGTATGTGTTTAACCTATTGATATTGGCTAAAATATACATATCTTGTACCCCGTAAAAAACTATAAAAGGACTAAAAACACTAAAATATAGATAATTATGTTGCAAATATGTTTGTATTATGTTTTTATGTCTTACAGGTACAAAGGATTGAAAACGAAGCAAAAACGGTAAAATTCGGGTGACTTTCGACGACGTTTTCACGTTTATCGAGGTTCAAACGAAGTCGTGAATATTCCTCGATCACACCATTGGAAAGAGCACGAAAAAACGAGTCCAACGGTACCGGCCTTTTATATTTAAACCTTTTATTTTGAACCTTTTTCGTCCCTGTTTGAACCTTTAGTTATAATGGACCAGACCAAGTTAAAATGGGCTTATATATTAGATTTTGCACATAATTATATGAGGCTATGCTTGGCACAGCGGTAGTGTGCATAGCCTCTTTTCCAAGAGGTCCAGGGTTCGACTCACCCTAAGAGGGTTTATCCCCTCATTATACACGTGGCAGATCCGACCCGAACTCGACCCGGACCAGACCCGATCCAGACCCGGCCCATGACCCGACCTGACCCGACCCAATACCCGGCCATGACCCGCTGGTTGACCGGTGGTCCGGCGGTGGTCAACGGTGGTCCGCCGCCGTTGACCGTCGTTGACCGCCGCCGTTGACCGGTGGTCCGGCGGTGTTGACCGCCGTTGACCACCGTTGACTGCCGCCGTTGACCACCGTTGACCGGTGGTCCGGTGGCGGTTGACCGACGGTGACGGAACAGTGTTTACGCCACGTGGCACCACTCAGGTGGTGACACGTGGCCATCTAATGATTGAATGTCAGATTTGCAGGTACGAGGTACAGACTGACATGTCAGCATGTCATACGAGGTACGAGCGGTGCAGGATAGTCAGTACGAGGTACTGTTCAGGTGGCGGCTGGACCAATCAGAGCATGACACGTGGCACTGGCGTGTGTCAGTCCGAGGTACTGTAGCAGTCAGTCCTAGGTAGGCGTGTGCCAATCATTGGCAATAATGTGGAGGTTGGTGGGCGTCAAAATGACTAATATACCCCTAGATCCAGCAATATCATTGGATGAAGACCTGAAATGACGAATATACCCCCACCTACTTGGGGCTATATAAAGAGCACGCATCAGCTTGAAGAAGGGAGATTTGAGTGTTAGATTTAGTTTATTAAAAATTAGTAGTATAGGTTAGTTTTAAGAGTAGTATAGTTTAGTATTTAGCTTATTGTAAAAGCTTTTATAGCTTATTGTAATCCACTTTTTTAGCTTATTAATGAAGATGATTTGAAGATTAAAGTGCTTATTGACTTATGGCTTATTCTTTTTCTAATCCTCTATTTACTTTTCTTTTCTTTTTTTAAGCTTATTTTGGCTTATTGTTGCTTCTAGTTTTCTCCTAGCTTATTTCTTACTTCAAATAAGCCTTCCTTTGGCTTATTTGATTTAGATCTAAGCTCATATTACCCAATAAGCTTTTGGTTATTTTCATTTCTTTCATATTTGCTTATTTCTTGCTTATCTCGATTCGAATGTAAAAAGGGTGTATGAGTCTTCACTCAGTTATTCTTTTAAGTTCTTGAGCACCCGTATTTTCGAGAGCTTATTTTTAGTTAGTAGATCTAAAAGCTATTTAGTAGTTTAAAGTTTTTCAATGGCTTATTTATTTTAGATTAGTTATTTAAATAGTTTTAAAAGTAGTTATTAGATTAAATCTAGTTTTGTTTTTACATTAATTTAGTTTTGAATTCTAGCTTATTTTTCTTAGATTAAATCCTTAAATATACCGATGAGTTTCACTTGATTGAGCACCTTAGTTCGGGTGATTTAGGTCTAAATTTTTCATCTTTTTTATTAGCTTATTTTGTTCTACTTTTCATGTCTTATTTCTTATTCCATCATTCTAATCTTTAAGAGGTCGGAGTTATGCGGTCTATAAGGTTGATATTATAGATAAGTTTTGATCTTTTTGTTTTTTATGAAAGGTAATTAGAGATAAAGTTGACACTTTATTCGATAATTAGTAGTAAGCTTTAAAGTGATAAACTTATTTGTTTATTAAGTTTGTAAGATCGGGTGGTTTTATATCATTGCGGTTCTTCATTCGGTTACCCTTTTTCCCTTTTTAATACTAGTAGTTTAGAATTATTAGCTTAAAATGTTAATGTTTGATCTTATGATTGTTGCTAGTTTATTTGTTATGATTAGTGAGTAGTTCATTAGTGCTTGCTAAGTGATTAGTGATTTGGAATTTAAGTGCGGTTTTAAAAAGGTTTAAAAAATTAATAGTCATTAGAATTTTCCAATTTACATACCGTCATTTACTTTTAATACAATTTAAATACTTGTCATTTATTTTAAAAAAGCACTTTACTTTACTTGTCATTTAATTTCTTGAAATTTGTTTTCGAAGGATTTTAATTTGTTAAACCTTAAACCCGCACTTAATGAACATTTCACGTCACTTAGCAAGCATTTTCATCATTTATATCTTTTAGATCAATTTTAGTATAATCTTGTAGTTTTTAATCTTAAAATTAATATTAGTTTAAAAATAGTTTAAATCCAAAACTTTAGTTTCCCTTTTATATGCTTTCCATTTTAGTAGATTTAGAAAACCAAACAAAACCAAAAAAACTTTTATGATATTCAAGCTCGATTTACAACTTGAACGTAGATTTCCATTCACTTCTCGCCGAGGAAACGACCCGGGAGGTTTTTGATAATTGCTTTGGTTAAAAGCGATTTTCTAGAACCCGACGGAAAATACTTACTATACTATAATTGTTTCTATCCTTAGTATTACTTATATTATATATTATATATATATATTATATGTATTGATTTGGGTGGATCACCTATCATTCAACTGGATATAGGAATACAAATATCACGTTAGCTAGAGTCCGGGATGGAACTACATACAACCGTTTATATATATAGAGTAATAGGATCACAAATATTGACATGTCTTTGCACTTGGTTTAGTGAATAGGTAGATTAGCAGGTGATCTAGGATTACAAATAACGTTCTGATTAAAGATCTGGACAGTGAACTACTAGTATATAAATAGTCGTTAAGCGCTAAGTTAGTAAAGCCTCAATGAGCTAGGTTTTAATATTATCACCATTAGTATCTCCCAGATAGATTATAATCGACTGTGAACACTTTAAGCAGGTGTGGTTAACTGTGATAGGATTAACTGAAAAACACATCCAGAGTTTAGGAAGAAAACCCGCCCAAACTTAGGAATGATATATCACCAACGAAGTAAAACAATCATTGCACTAATAAACAATGCATGCATTTTATTTGATTAAACTGGCTAATATGTTTTCCTTACATTAGGCTTGACCGCTTCTTTATCTTTTGTTTATCAACTTGTGTGTGTTAATTGTCATCATTTAGATTAGGCAAACCCAAACTCGTGCCAGTCTCTCAGGCTGAAAACCCCCATTCGCGTTAGTTTAGGTTTAAGTAGATTTAAGTAGAATTAATTTGTTTAAATTAGGATAAATTAGGACTAACATAGATAACTAAAATACTAATAGATTTAAGTATTAACGCTCGCTCTTAGTGATCGACACCCTACTTACCAACGAACCTACAACTGATCGGGTACACTGCCCGTTAGTAATTGTTAACAGGTAAAGTCAGTAAAATATAAATAATAAAACTTAAAACAAATATTACCTACGCACAATGACACATCAAGTTTTTGGCGCATCTACCGGGAAGTGAGTTAGTTTAATTCTTGTTTATTAGTATTTTTAGTTTAGAGTTAGATTAGATTGCATTGTATATTTTTGCATATTGTGTGTTTGTGTGTTGTATTTGTTTTTCTGCAGTGTTTTTCTTCGTTGTTCTTGTTCTGGTCGAATAACCGATACTCTAATTTATTCCTCTCGCAATGCTATGACCATTTTTATGATCTATTCATTCTTTCGTTGCATTGATTAATGATTGTTTGCTGCCTTGTTCATACAAATATTTAATCTCTCTTTTAGGATTCTCTAATCCTGAAATATCAAACTCATTATAACCTACTTGCATTGGCATTCACTTTCTTTGAAGATTAGTAATTTCTTTGACCCCTCCGTTCACATTAATTATCGGTACAAATTCATTTTTCGATCTTGATATGTATTGTCACTTGATATATGCTACTTTGGTCATCGGTACGACTTATCAATTGTTCGTTTTTGTTCAATCCTTTCATTAAGGATTCTTACAACAATTGATCTGTACCTACACGCACATCGCAACCATTTTATGTAATAACTTTTATTTTCTTAATATTTGTTGCTATCCTCACCTCTTCTCGAATGCCTCGCAAGCTGATGGCACTAATTAAACTCTGGGGACCAGAGTTCCTTTAACGGGGGTAGACTCTAACAATTCGTAATTTCCGAGTCATTATCTAACCTTGTACTTTTACTATTTATTTTAATTCTGGAGATTGTAGCAACCCGTAAATTTTAGGTCATTATTTTTATCCATACTTTTATTATTTATTTTACTTTTGAGTAAATTTACTTTTTACGATTTACCGGATAGGTTATCTCGTGTTCGTAGCAAAACGTATATTTAACGTGAACCCGAATTTAGACTAAATATTAGTCTACATGCTCTACGTATTTGTATTATTTTAAGTATCCTATATGTCGTAATTTTATTTTTAACATTTACGTTTACTCTTCGTGGTTACGCCTAAACTTTTGCTATATTCTATGTTTTTACCCATTAGCCTTAACAATACCCACTCATTCAAATTTTAACACAAAAACTAACAAAAACCACCTTATTACACATAGCTAAACCACATGGAAATGTGTCCATGTGGTAAGCTAACCTTCACCATGAGGTGTCATACTCTTAAAATGATAAGGACACATGTAGTGTGAAATTGCATGTGTAGATTACTCTTCCACACTCTCTTCCACTATCATAATTTTGCATAACAAAAATCAATTCTCATCTCCTTGTCTTTCTTTAATGATGTGAGCCACCACTACCATATTCACCATTTCCATCAAAATTTGCCAATTAATCTTATTCAAGAATTAAAGATATCTTGGGCTAGTTCAAGTCCTCTTGTTGTAATCTCTTCAAACCATCATCAAGACATCCTTTTCTTGAGGTTTAGGGGCAGAATCAAGGGTTATAAAAATTGTATTGGAGGTTAAAAATCTTGGTTTGAGGGCTAGGTTCTTGATTTTGGTTCTTGGTTATGTCTTTCAAGAAAGATTTATAAATAAGGGTTTAATTGAAGTGTTTAAAAGGTTTATGGCATGATGATCATGGTTTAATAAAGGATTTTAATAGTTTTGGTTGGGTGAATATAGAGCTAGATCAAAAAGTGGGTTAAAATTTGTAGAATATCAAATTACAAACAATTTATAAAAAGAAAAAAAGAAATCTAGAGAGAGAAAGAGTGGTTGGACACTTTAGAGAGAGAGAGAAAGAAACATGTAATATGAAAATGAACCAACACCCTCTCCATGGAAGGAGAGGCTATTTATATCCTTACAAAGGGCCGGCCATGGGCCTTTGGTGCCATGGGCTTGGCCCGATTAGCTTACTTTTACACAATGTTTAACTATGAGCTACGAAATACATTTTAGAAGTGATCAAGACTTTTTTGTATTTCTAACAATCTTCCCCTAATAGAGGTCACTCCATTTTATAAAAACTTAAGCTTAGCCGTCTTGCTCGTAGTTTTGAATCTTTATCTTTATCTTGTGAAATGTGTAGTGATCTTTTGACTTTAGGCTTGAGCTTGTTCCTTTAGCTTGACTTGTATGTGACCTTGAACTTCTTGAGATCATCAGCCAAACGTCATCTCTTTTCATCATCTTGTAATCTATTGCACTCTTGTGATTTTGTTACCTTCGGACCGACATGCTCATAACTTTCTTTATCTTGAAAGCTTGTATAATCATCTTTCATGAAATTCTTTAACTTTAACACTTCGTGACTTCAAGGAAGACATGCAGTATCAGAGTAGCAGAAGTCTTTTGAAAGATGTACTTGAGCCTTCATAATGTCTTTACATATGTCGGTCGGGTATGAGCATGTGGCTATGAAACTGAATCGCCTTGGACTAGCTGCTGCCACCATCGGGAATACCTGCATGTTTAGGTTAGTGATAATCAATAGATAGGACGAAAGTGTCTTTGTCACTTCGTCGAATATGGTTGCAATAACTAAGGTTTCCCGTTAATCAGTATAAATACTACCTGTGATCAGGTAGCATTCAAAAGAATCTCCTTGACAAGGTTTTGCAACTGCACTAGCTATTCTCATTACTGGAGCATCTCAAAGCAGACAACACGGTATGAGTGAATCAGTGAGTTACTGTCTCACTGATTGAATTAAAAATTAATTTAAAAATCAATCAATGTGTCACTTGCTAAAGTGGTTTTGCAACACATCAAGAGTTTAATGCATTTCAAAATTCGTCAACCGTCAATTCATAGTCTGGACCAAATTGATATCCAGTGTCACAAGTTTGATCCATATAGGATCTCACAAGTCACCTACCGCAGAGCTTGTTTGATGTTGGCTCTGGAGGATTTCCATCGTCACTGTGAATACTTTAGTATCACTTTGA
>BQNB010035571.1:0-50764 GCA_026074375.1 Tanacetum coccineum
CTAATCTCTCAAACCATGATATTTACATGCTTTCGTAAAAATACAAAAACACAAAAAGAATCTTCTCTCAACCCCTTAGAATTATGTTAGACCGTGTTCGAGCCTTCCCAACCTCTTCCCCTAGAGAACAACAACAACCCCCGAGTCTTGCCTTACTACACTACAACAGTTAGGTACTCTGCCTAGGAGATTGTAAAGCTTCCTGTGAAGTCTTCACAAACTCCGCATCAATTGTTCTTGTATTTGTGTGTAAAATCGGATAGTTTATAGATCCGATTGTGTTGATTGTGTGTTGGTTAGTATTTTAGTCCTTAAAATACATTGGTGAAGTAGTAGATTAGTTCTAGCTAAGATTAGGACTCGACATTTAGTTTAGTGTTGAAAAAAACGTAAGCGGCGTGTAAACGGTTTTCCCCGCCTAAAGGGAGCTTGTTGACATAGTGAAATCTCGAGTCAAATACTCGGGGGTGGAGTAGGGCGAAGAAGAGCTTCATAGCCGAACCACTATAAATCTCGGTGTTGTGGTTTGATTGTTCTATCTCTTACCTTTCATCTTTTACTTACTCGTATACTTATTGTTTGTATTGTGATTGTGTTGCAAGTAGTTTGATACATTAGTTGTAGTATACATGATATCATAACACAAGCAAGAGATGATGGGTTGGCTACTTAATCTTAGAGAGAGAAAGTGATATTTCTAGAGAGAGAAAGTGCAAGACAAAGTATTATCATAAAATAAACAACCAAACCCTTCCCATGGCTAGGAAGGGGTTTATATACATGAGTGTTTATGCCCCAGTGGGCTTGAGTATGGGCTTACAAGTGGGCTAAAGGCCCGGCCCAATACTACTAGTCATACGCTTACTTTCTAAATACGAGCTTTGCTATACTAAACAATACACGGGGGTGACCGAGTCTTTTCCATAATCCTAACAAACCTTTTCTTCAATGTGACATTCTCCCCGCTTTCCACTACCGACACCCTCTCGAGAACTTTACCCAAAGCACGCTCGACATTCTCCAAATCATGATTAAGTAACTCCCTTTCTTTCTCCCCAATTTTATTCGTGGATTTGAGAAGAGCAATCTCAATTTGGCATGTACCCCACTTAGCCTCCATCTCTCTAGCTCGAGCACGTGACGCCTCTAAATCACGCCTCAGAGCCCACGGTGCTAAATCGTCAATTATTAGATGAGTCACGAGCAGAAGATGACTCACCCATCTCAAATAGACCTCTCGGGAAGGTACGAGTGGCATAAGGCTTTTGGGTAATAGTCCCAGCAGTAGCCTCGGGTGCAACATCGACCTCCTCGTCCTCTGACTCAGAATCGGATGACACAGAATCAGATGACACATCTCCAGGTGGCGGGGTTTTGTCACCCTCCACATCATAAGGAAATATAACTCAGCATCATTGTCGAGCTCAATCTCAACATCTTCCTCGGGTTCTTCCTCGGGTTCCTCTTCGGGATCTTCTTCAGGATCTTCTTCAGGATCTTCATTGTCATAATCAACCAAATCAATATCGTCGGGAATGTCAACCATTTCGTTGGGATCATGGATATCCACAACTTGGTTTGGCTCGGGAACAACTGGGTTCACTTCGGGAATAGCTTCGTTCGGCTCGTTAAGATGATTGGTATTAAATAATTACATAATTAATATTTATATTCAAATAAATGAAAATTTCATTCTATAACATATATATATATATATATTGTTCCATATATATAATCGGTTAAAAATATCCTCTCATTTCTGTCCATTGGTAATTCAGAGATTTCACTTGCACAGTTATAGTTAAAAGATTTCAAAAAAATCCTTTCATTCATTTTTTTTGGTTGAAAATCTTTTGTGCTCTATAACTTAAGCTCTTGATACCAATCTGTAACACCCCCATTTTCATATATCTCAGCGGAAGGGTCATTTGGGGTGCTACGTCATAATATAACAACTCAAGCATAGAAAACGACTCAAAAAGAGACGTTTTTAAATACATTCATTCGAAATAAAAGTTACATCATAGGTCCCAAATTGTTTCATAATTCATACAACATTTTTGCAAATCATCTTCGAATGACTTTTATTTAATGGGCCTTCAAAACATTTAGGTTTCCATAAGCGACAACCAAATTCTCCATTGCCGAATTACCTTCAAGACCTGAGATAAAACATGCTAAAACATCAACAATAATGTTTGAGTGAAACCCATAAGTTTTATATATATAGAACAATAAAATTACCGTATCACAAGTATCATTTTTTCCATATTTCATCGGGAATAAGTATGTGCCAAACAAAGATAATCGGTGATTATTTATAAGTCTCATGACATTGAACGTTACCATCTAATTATGTTGGGTTCCCAACAAGGTATCACTAACACCCTCACTATGAGTGCATATTATTCTTTATACATCTGCATCCGTTGTGTCATATTCTCGACACTTGAACATAGCCTAGATCCGTCAAGGATTGGAGGGGCAGCCTTCAAAATATACTATTTTATGTAATAAGCGTCTACCATTTCCCGGTAATGCTAACAATCTGATTTTCCGCAGGTCTTATTAGCTAGCGAGTTAAGCTAACTTATAATAATAATATAGGAAACTACAATACAATCTCCATTGTGTATCTATTTAAAAACAAGCATGTTTTATCATCCCTCGCAGGTTTAAAAACAATTAAAGTGGTATAAAAAATAGGCGAGGCTATGAACTCACCTTAGTGATGTCGGATAGAAAGATCGATAATAAAAAACTATTGGAGTAGGCGGCGTCAATCAACCAAGGACTATACAAATTGTAACGGGTCTTAGATTTCTAATCGATAAAAGTTAACAAGAAAACTCATATATTAAATAAGTATATTATAGCAAGAAGTTTTTATATGATGATACCATGCCCTTGCCTACATATTTATTTTCACAAACTTAGAGTTTTCTAGGTTTTTATTAGGTTGTTTTTATTACATTTTACTAGTATTGTCTAAATTAGCTCAAAAAGCCCAATAGGCCCATTAAGCAAGCCCATTAAGTTATTATATTGATATGGATTGGGCCTGAAGCTAAGTCCAATAACTCAAAGACCAGATCCTAGCCCATTAGTAAGGTCCATATGGATTGGGCCTGAAGCTAAGTCCAATAAGTCCATTTTGTTTCATTGGGCATAGTGGTCCAATAAGCCTTACGGGTCCATTTTAGCTAGTATACCACTTTTATTATAAGTTTTCGGGTTCTCGGGGTCGGGATACTTTTATCATCACTTTATTAGCCTTTTAAAACTCCTAAAAAGTAGGTCCTACCACCTCGGGTTTTAGTTACAAAAATCGCTTTAAATAGTATAGTGTTCGGGTAGTAGTAAATTTTGTATACTTTTATGTTTACAAAAATAGTCATAATTTATAAACCGTAAATGATATGATTAAAATATTTATATCCTTAGTTTCATATTTAAATGTACTTTAAAGATCCAAAACCATTTTTTGTACTTAGTTTAAGTATACTTATACATATGAACAATTTACTACATAAATGTCAAGTTACAATTTCGAACTGAAATCTCACTTTTATCGTTTTTGACGCAATTTTCAAACCGTAAATAGTTGGTTGACCATCCAATTGATTCAGAACCTACATGATTTTATCTAGGTCTCATAGTCTTAAGTTTTTAACCAACTAAGTCCGTAAATGTGACTTTTTATACCATCTGTACAGCAAGGTCAGAATCCACTAGTTTTAGAGTTTTGGTCATATCTCACTCAATATTTACTTTCTAAAGGTGATCCAAATTGCCAAGTGTTCACAAAAGGATTATCTACAACCTAATATAATCAAATCCAACCTCAAACCTATTGAGAATTACAAAACCTACTGTTCATTACAGCTCGTAATTTTTATGATCTTTTCACTTGTTTTAGATGACTATTTTAGCTATAATTAACCTAGATCTATACATGCATGGCCATTTTTATTACTTGATCATCAAATATCATACATGTACATATACATTTGAAAATCAAAATGAAACATAAACAAAACTTATGAGATTTTACCACAATAAAAATGAAGATGATGATCTAATGATCAAAAATATACAAGACTTCAATCTTCAAACTTGATCTTCACCCAAAATAATTTTTGACCACTATTTTCTTTACCCAAATGACTTTATAAAATCCCTTATAATCTCAGCCCCAAAGTGTATATAACCCTTCTTGAAAACCCTTTTAATCACCTCCAAAATACAATAACCATACTAGGAAATCATCTTAACTTGAGTGCTTAGTATTTGATCTTGATTTTTTTTATAAAATGTGTGTTTATGATGGTGTTGGTGGCGTCACAAGGAGAGGGAGAGAGAGTCAAATGCAGCTTTTGAGTTTAAAATATGAGATATGTGTGTGTTTTAGGTCAACATAACCTTTGTGTATAAGCTTAGACACAATGCCAAGTGTCTAGGTGTGGGATGAGGCTTAATACCAAGGGGACACTTGTCTCTTTGGTTTTTTTCGCCCCTATGGGGTATGATATTAGTGGGATAAGTTTAAAAACTTGTCCCACATTTTGTAAATGCGGGTATTATCAAAGTCTGATATTTAAAAAGGTACGCTACGTAAAGGTTTTACGTAAAATACAAAAAATGCGCGTAACACGAAAAATAAAAACAAATGTGATAAAATTATTTGTATGACATTTTGAAAATATAAGCGTCGATGCTTAACATAAAATTCGCCGGTTCCTTGTAAATGTCACATAAATTACAAATGTAAGTCCTAATTTTCCCGGTTAGTCGTGAGTTCATATCTCAACATAAAAATGAAAAATATAACTAATACTCGAGAATAAAATAACGACCTGAAATTGACGGATTGTCACAGCATTTCCCCCTAAAAAGGATCTTCGTCCCCGAAGATCAATTCATCTTGTCGTCCGCTTCTTATTAAAATCAAAGAGATGAGGGTCTTTCTTCCACATTTGATCCTCTCTTTCCCAAGTATATTCTCTTTTTCCCCTTCCCCCACCCCCCCTCTGTTTTTCCCCCCACGGTTTTCTAAGTATTTCATGTTAAGAGAACTTACTGTAGGCTCACACGAGAGTTCTGCTTCAGATGTTAACGTGTCGTTAAAGACTATAGCTGGGAATTCAGTTTCAACAGATCCGAGGTCGTGAACGTCGTCATTATTCCAGATCTTACCATACGTAGCAGTTTCCCAGTTATACACCTTACCACGCCTATGAGCTTTTTCTTCCTCAAGCCTTATATACTCCTCCATAGTAATGTTAGGGTCGTCCATTTTAACCTGTAATAAATTTGCTAGGAAAGAAAACTGTCAAATAGCTTAATACGCCGTATTTAGTAAACTGAATACGTCGTATTGATGATAGAGTCGAATACGCTGTATTGGTTTTAAAAAATTTATATGCCGTATCTAAGAAGTTGAATACGCCGTATTAAGTATTCGACTCATATTACAGTAAACTGTAATTATGCAGAACACAAGTACATAACATGCAAAAGTAGACAATGCAGAAATTTAAAACACAACAAACACAAAATATGCAAATTAATTCTTAAGCTTACACTAATCCTAAAATCTAAACTAAAAATACTAATAAATAGGAATTAAACAACTTCACTCCCCGGGAACGGCGCCAAATACTTGATGTGTCGTTGTGTATGTGTTATTTATGTATCAAGTTTTACTATTTATTTTATGCCGACTATACCTAAAAACAACACTTTAACGGGCAGTGTACCCGGTCAGATGGAGTTTCATGGTAAGTAGGGTGTTGATCACTAAGAGCGAGAGCGTTAATTCCTAATTCTATTAGTATTTTAGTTATCTAAGTTAAACCTAAAACTAATGCAAAAAGAGGGGTTTCAGCCTGAGAGACTGACATGGTCTTGTGTATCTAACATAAGGTTTTGATGACAAGTAAAGAAATAAACACACACAAGAAGACAAACAAACGATAGAGAAGCGGTCGAGAACTAGTGTAAGGAAAATGTATCAACCATGAATAATCTGATAAAACGCAGGTTTGTTTATTTCGTGCAATGATTGTCTTATCTCGAAGGGCATATCATTCCTAGACTTAGGCGGTACTTCTTCCTAAGACCTAGACACGTTAATTCTGTCACAATTAGACGCATCCTCATAAAGCATCCTTATGTTGATTATAATCTATCTTAGGATCTAAGTAATGGTGCTCTTACTAAACCCTAGCTCATCGAGACTTTACCCACTTACTGCTTAATGGCGATTTATATACTAGTAGTCTACTGTCTGAGTCCTTACCAATGGAATAAGAACGTACTCGTTGATACCAAGGTCACCTTATGGCTCAACTAAGCTCACTAATCTAAAGGCAAAGATAGGTCAATACTTGTGATCCTATGATTCTAGATATATAAATTGCAATATGGAGAGCTATTCTGGACTCTTAGCCTACGCCCAAACAACACTGAAGTTGTAGCGCATTAAATATGTAGGACTAGACCCAGTTGAATGATAGGTCGCATACTTAAGCACGTAAACGAATATAAATTGATAAACATAAACAACAATCAACGATAAATTAAGCAATCAAGATAAACAAACCAAACATTAGATCTTCATAGACATGGTTGATACCTAAAGGTATCAGGCGATAGTCATTGTAAAAATACACACGGTTTGATATATGAACGATTAAAGTAAAGAAACCTCGATCGAACGCGTATTTAGTTGCGCAAAGATTACAAAAGTTTTCCTATGACCTTGAGGCTCTTTTCTGACCTTATATGCTCTTCTGATCGTCTCTTGGTCGACTTGGTGGTTTAGGGATTCACTTGCATGATTTAGCACACTTAAAACTCATTTTTGAGTTTTCTATTTATAATGTCTGGAAGTCGGTTCAATACGGCGTATCCAATGGGTTAGATACGGCGTATTGGGGATTTATTGGAGTAGGGACCACGTTTGATATCTTCTAGAATATTATATTGATTCTATATATTGAATACGGCGTATTGAGTCCTCTGGATACGGCATATTGATCTTTAGTCTTCTATGGTCTTTTGGTGAGTGCAGGCATGGATGCGCCGTATCTTCTTGATGGATACGGCGTATTGGTCTTCAGAATAGTAATCTTTAAAATATCTTCATTTAAGCTCCAGAATGCGTGCTTTTTGCTATGTTTCAACAATTACTCCATAATTACTGCAATTCTCAAATATAAACGATTAAGTAACAATTCTTTGCAATAACTATACGAAATGGGTTAATATCGTGGGATAAACGATGCTATAAAATAGTCGTTATTTGATGTCATCACCCCTTAACCTCATTCATGAGATAAGCTTTGAATAATAATTTTTTCATTTCTCTTTCTACTCTTTCTCTCTTTACCTCATCCTCTCCTCCTCCTTCTCTCTAACCACTTTCTCTCTCTATAACACACACACATATACACCTAAACACATACTAAAATGCTTATTCGATCCTAAATCAATATATAAAAAGTGGTATGAGAGCTGCAAAGGCAATTTAGTGTGCCTATTCGATGTGCTTATTCTGATGACGTTTTGACTTAGTTTGACGATTTTTCAGCTTTTCGAGTTCTGATTTCAGTGTTTCGTGTGGTTATTGTTATGTTTAAAGGATTATTCAAATTGGTTTTTCAAACAGCTTATTTAGACATGGTTTTCACTTATTCAGACGTTGATTTTGCTTATTATGTCTTCAAGACAGCTTTTTCAAGTCTAATAAGTCAACAACAGCTTTTCAGGTATATAAGTCAAAACAACTTATTTTCGAGTCTAAAAGTTCAATCAGTGCTTATTTAAGGTCAAACACATGTTCAAAGCTTTTTCAGTCATAACAGTTTTTTATCAGAATCAAATAGGCTTAAACTATGCTTATTTTTGTATCAAAAGAAGATGGCATAGCTTAAAACTTGTGCTATAACTACTTTAAATTTGCTTAAATCTGCTTATTTTATGATATACAAAAGTGACTTTCGGAAACTGTTATGTAACTTTCATAATTTTGAATTTAGGAAAGTTTGACTTTCAGTCAACGGTCAAACAACGCGGTTTCAGTCAACACGCTTTTCAAAAATGTTTTCTGCATAGTCCGACTTTCGAAAAATAACAAAAACACGTTTTCTGATAATATATCTGCTTATCATATAATATAACTGCTCCTAATCTTTTGGTATTTTCAGTAACGGAATTTACGAAACCCTGTTTATGAAAGTTGGTTTATGTAAGGTAGTTTACGAAAGCCGTGTGTAAGAAAGTAAGGTTTTACGAAGGTGATTGTGTACGAAAACAATTACGAAACCGAAAGTGTTATGAAAGCTAGAAATTGATACAAAACCATAATTGTTACGAAACTAAATCAAAAGAAAAAGAAAGTTAAAAGACAACAAGAAATAAGAAAACATAGATCTCAGTTTCACGGATCACGTAAATAACAAAAATTTGAAAGTTAAAACATGGATCGGATTTCATAGGGTTTTTTTAGGGCTGGACAAATTTGAAATTAATATTGATAAAAGTGGTGGTTTGTGAGTAAATTTTTTGTACAAGTGTTGTATTGAATTTTCGGGTATAATTTTTGGATCACGGTTTTAATTACAAAAAGATAATCCGAGCGTGATTGCAATTTTGGGTTGAATTTTTGGGTTCGTTTTGGATATTAATTATGTTGAATATTTTTTGGTTCATTTTGTGATATCATTTGGGTTTATTATTTTGATAAATCAAAAACATGGAATCAAAAGATATGGTAACTCTATGTTTGAAAAAAGACGAGACAAAAGTGCAAATGCTACACAAAATAAACAAAGAAATCAAAGAGAAATGCAACGAAAATATTCAAGGGATTAAGAAATGTGTTTAGGAGCTATATCCAGGCTGTGTTAATTCATGTGGGATTATTGAACGAGTTTTTGCATCTATTATGAGGAGTTTGATTCTTTTAAAGAAGCGTTTGTTCACAACGTAGATCGACTACAGAAACAACTTGACATAGAGGAATTTCATGAGCGTGATTCCAAGACATGCTTGGCAGTGCTCAAAAAACAGTTTGAGACATTCTTAAATCAACAAACTCGGCAAAACTGTTACGGCTCTTATAAGGATTTTGAAGATGATGAGAAAAGGAATTGATGCAAAAGCACATCATGAAAAGGAATTGCGGATAAAATAAAAAGATGTCAAACAAGGAAGGGAAAATAAAAAAAAGGTTGAATGAGTTAGAAATGCAAAAACAAGATACGATGATATAGAAAAGTGAATGCAGCAGTATAGGGGATGATACGAATGCTACAAAGGAGAAACAAGCGAAAGAAAGATGTCTGATACATTTTAGAATACTTCATACACTCTTTGAGGATCTCTAAAAAAAAGACTTAGCAAATTCGTGTTTCTCAAGTAAATTTAAACGAGCGTTTTTGACATTCTTTAGAGAAGATGTTGAGTATTTCGCACCTAGGTTGTTCTTCAACATGGAAAAATTAGGGAAGCAACTTAACAAAGATGAATTTAATGAGGAAGTATCCATGATTATCTTTAAACTACTCAAGAAACAGTTTTAGCAGTTCATTACTACGCACATCTCCATGGGTTATGATATCAAATGGCAAACAGGTTCTTTACCGAATACACTTTATGTGATGCTCAAACTTTCAAAGATATACTAATTTGTCAAATGGATTATGTTGAAAAGAACATTGCTAAAAGAGCACGGCACAAAAGAGCGTATGACGGAAAGGTAAATGAAAGAACGATGCCGACGTAAAAGGGAGAGCCTAATATCATTAAGGATAATTGTGATGTTGGTTTGGTTGTTACGGAAAGCAGTGGGATAAAATCAGAAAAGCAGGATGAAAGCAATAGATCAGGGAATGATACGCATGCTGAAGATGGAAAGATCAATAAGGATGCCTTAGAAATTGATAACAAGGTGGCCGGAGCTTCTCATGACAAAGACAACATAACTGAGGTACAAAGTTCAAATAATGAGATGTTTGAAAATGTCTTTGCTCATGATCATGGTCAAAAACATGTAGATGAGAAAACAAAAACGGATAATAAAACGCTTAAAGAAGAAAATATTTTGTTAAAGAAAGAAACCGAGACGTATAAGGAAAGGGTTTGAGATTTTGAAAAGAAACCAGTTCAATTCATGAATTACAAATCAACATATGATAATTTGCAAAAACAAATAAGTGTTGAACAACAAAACAATGAGAAACTTCAAAAAGAAAAAGATGAGATTCGAGGTCAGTTTTTAAAAGCATGTGATGAATCTTTAAATGTAAAAAATGAAACTGATTATTTCAAAAAGGCTTTCAAACAAAACGATTACAAATATCTTAATGACATCATTCACTTACAAGCTAAAAACAAAGATCTTGAGAACATAGTTTGAAAAATGAGCAAATCAAGTCAAACACTTCGTATGCTTACGAATAACAAAGCTTGTATCGTGAAAACACACGTAAATTGGGTTTGGGATATAAAGATCTATGTTTTCTTGGTCAAGCCGTTGCATGTAATCCTAAGCTGTATGATGCTCATGTTCTTCGTCAAGAGTTTATGAAACTAGATATGCATGATACTGGGGAAATTCTTAATGATGCGGAAGAGAGTCAAGTCAAAATGAAAGAAAAACAATTTCCAGTTAACTATGCACAAATAAACTAACTTTTTAATACGCTTGTTCCTCAAATGAAACTTTCTGTTGAACAATGATATTTTTCAGAATCTTCTACTTCTTATGTAACTCCTGAATCGAGTCCACAAAATTTGAATTTACCTTCGAAAAAGATGCCAAATGAGAGTCAATTGCTTAAACTTTTTGTTAATCTAGACAACAAAATAAATGAGTTAGGAAAACTTATTAATATTCATCATTACATAGACAGAGACAAACGTTTTATATATGACAATAAAGCTGATATAAGACGCATTTTTATTGGAGAGATAGTTTAGATTTCAAAAACATTAAACAAATGCTCAAAGGAAATTAAACAGGAGATTACAGCAGAAGTAAAGGAGATGTTAGATATTTTTGAGTCAATGGAAAGCGAAGTTGATGAAACATCAAAGAAACATGAAAATTTTCAAAATATGATTGATCAACTCTTGGAAGCAAACATAGCTAATGATGTTAGGGATCTTGTCATGCAGTCTTATATGGAATTAAGAAAAGAGAAGAAATTGAACGGTTTCTAAAAGAATCAAAAGATGTTAATAAGTTTTGTAATGATGTGGTTGATGTCAAAGAAAAGTTTTCTAAACGAATTGTTCAGCTTGAAAAAGATTTTGCTAGACTTGAGGCACAAAGCATTGCTTTTGAAATAACACTTCAACACAAAATTCAAGAAAATAATTCTTAGAAAACTTTATAAAAAATAAAATGGGATTTTTTTGGCATCATTACAAATCAAAAAATGCACATTTGAAACAAACTTATAAAGATTTGTTTGAGTCAATTCAAAGTTCAAGGGTTGCGACCATTCAATGTGAGGAAGTCAAAATCAAGTTTGATTTTGATGAAATTGAAACTCAAAACATGGAGTTGGAACATCAAGTGGCTTAATTACTTAAAGAGAATGAACACTTGAAGTTGGTTTACAAAAACTTGTTTGATTCAATCAAAAGGTCACGAGTTTAGACAAAAAATTCAAATGTAACACAAAACGAGAAAGAAAATTTGAGGTCTAAATTGTTTGAATTTGCGGATGAAAAGTTTGATCACGTTTTGGGTAAAGTTGATTCCTCTCCAAGTTCAATTGGTGAGAGTAATATTTTTGAATTTGAAAAGGAATCAGGAGAGAAAAAGAATCTTTGTGAAAATGCAAAATGTGAGCTTCAAACAAAGATTGTCGAGCTTGAAAAGGTTTTAATTCAACAGAAAAAAGATTTTGATGATGTCAAGCTTGAATTGTCAAACATAATGACCAAATTCGAAGCTTATTTTGAAAAACTTGAAAATACGAAAGTGTTTCTCGAACGACAATTGGCTCGAAAGATTGATGATTCTAAAGCTGAAAAAGATCAACTTTTGAGAGAAATTAATCTTTTAAGGACTCAACTCAAAAATCTAGAAGGGAAGTCTGTAGAAACTAAGTTTGACAAACCTTCAATTTGAGAAAACCACCTGCTGATAAACTTTTGATAAACCCTCAGATTTTAAAATCATGGTTTGCTCCCAAAGTTGTTATGCAAAAAGATTTTTCAAAACTAGTCACTATACAATCTTTACCTAAAAACGAAAGAGATCAATTTTTGAAACAAATCGCGTCTTTAGAATCAAAGTTGGCATCACAAGATCTTCATTCTTGTCAAAAAGAATACCATGAGTTGAGAACTTCATACAATGCTTTAAAAGTACAGTTTGATTCTCTTAATCGGAGAAAAAGGAAAACCAAAGTTTCAAACTCTTCAAAACCTAAAGTAAGTGTTTCGGAAAAGGTTCACACGGGTGAATTCTCAAAACTGTTTTCAAAAAGGGTTTCTCAGTTTACAACCTATTCTTTGCAGAAAGGTAGGAAGTTTTCTAAGAAATCTTAAACTTTTAAAACACCTACTCCTCAAAAGGTTTTTAAGACAAGTGCTTCAAATGCAAAGAATCAAGTTTTTGAAACTCCACACTCTCGTTTTACGCCAGTAAAACAAGTGTAAAGACCAAAGCAAAGTCGTTCAAACTCTTTGAAATATTCTAAATCAGTAATGCTTTCAATACAAAAGAAGAATGAATTTGCTTCGAACATAAAAAACAATGGAAGATTTTCAAACGGTTCAAAAGCAAATTTTCGGAATGATACATCAAATGTCAATAACAAATGGAGATCTTCTTCGTCAATAAGATTTAAAACTCCACAAGAAACATCGAGTTTCAATAATCAATGGAAAATCAAAAAGAATTTTAAATCTTTGGTGATTCCACGAGTTTTGTTTCTAAATGAAACACATGTTTTAAGTCCTCGTTGGAACTTAACTTTATTACATCGACTTGACACAACTTTCAAATGGTTTTCACTATTTGGCAAACCCGTTATCACCATGCTTAAATGGGTTCCAAAGGTTGTTGTCTAGTTCGGTGTCACAATGTATTAGCCTCAAAATATTGAGTCAGAAATAGAAGCTCGGTCTCTGGAAATGGAAGCTCGGTCTTTACTCATAATATATTGTAATAGGATAGAAACAGGTAATGGGCTTGTTGGTTAATCTAATATTGTATGCATATCAAGCTAAAGCCCAAAGCAAACCCGATCCCATCCCACCTTAAGAAAAAAACCCACGGCTCAAAGCCTAGGGTATAAATACCCCTTCTTTACAATGGAGAAGGGCTGGTTGCTCATTTGTAAGGTTCTTTTACACATAGTAATCCATCATCTCTTTCTCTCTACTTTCTCTCTCTAAATTCTTCCTTCTCTTTTCTTATGTATTTTGTGTGAAGTAATCATGGTTTAAAATAAGGATAACAATTGGTATCAAGAGCCATGGGGCGGGTTTAGTGATTTGTGGTTGCTTATTAAAGCTTATTGAGGCTTATTTTTTTGTTCGACTTAACTTGTTTCAAAAACACGCACGTATTTCCATTTTTTTGATAAAAAGTTATTGTTTTGATGATCCATTAGTAATTTACTTATTTTAGGGCTTATCTAGACCTTATCGTGGGATTAAAACAGTTTTTTAGGGTAAAAAATCTGGGTTTTAAAAAAATAATTAAATCATGCAGAATGTGTATTTGAAGGGTGTGAAATGTGTATGCGATTTATGTATTTCATACGAAATATGTTCTATGCGATTTATGTTTGAACAGGTTTACATATTCCATGAGAAATAAGACATTTGTGCCAAACAAAGTGCTGCCCAACCAATTCCAAGTGTGAGAAACACGTCAGGCGAAATGTGTTCCATGCGAAATATAGATTCTAAGCGAAATATGTATTTCATGCGAAATATGTAGCTTGAAGTTCATGTAATACAGGTTGTAACATTTCATGTGAAACGTTACATTCCATAGAAACATTACTTTGTCCATTTTGTCACAAGCTTGCGAAATATTACATATAACACATTTCACCGAATTTCATTTTCAATTAAGGCAATTTTGGTTCAAGGCATTTTCGGTTAACTCAATTTGGATTTCAAATACTACAATTCTATTTTCATGGTTTCTTCTTGGTTTACTAAAATCCCGCGGAAGACTCACTTCTTTTCTCGGTTTAATCAAGACTTGTAAAATCCCGTGAACTAGAATCCTCATCACCAATCCACAACAACAATCACTTTACCTGCTTAAGATTCTTCACTTCATAACACATAACTCATTCATCATGACTACTCTAATCACAACATCCACAATAAATAGTCAAATGCATAACAACATCATGGTAGCTGGTTCAAGAGATCGTCCACCAATGCTTGCAACGGGAAGATATGCTCAATGGCAATCACGTTTCATGAGATACATTGATACAAGACCAAATGGTGATGCCTTGTGAAAATTCATTCTATAAGATCCTTATAAGCTCTCTATCATTATAGTTCCAGGTCAACATGCAACAAATAATTCTCCAAAAGTTCCAGCACGAACAGCAGTTGAGACACTCTTGAATATCTCTCCTGAAAACAAAGCTCATTATAAATTAGAAAAGGAAGCAATCCGTTTACTACTGACTGAAATTGGGGATGAAATCTACTCAACTCTTGATGCTTGCAAGACAGCTCATGAGATGTGGATAGCTTACAACAAGGTGAATCTCTTAACATTCAAGATGTCAAGACCAATTTGTTTTGGGAGTTTTGCAAATTTAATTCTCGAGATGGAGAGTCAATGGATACTACTCTAGGTTTTACAAGATGATGAATGAAATGATAAGGAACAACTTAGAAGTTGCTACTATGCAAGTCAATGTTCAATTTCTTCAACAACTTCAACAAGAATTGTTAAGATTTGTGACAATTGTCAAGCAAACTCAAGACTTGGACACAGTATCATAACACAAGCTCTTTGACATTCTATAATAGTACCAAAAAGAAGTTAATAAAATATGTGCAGAGAAGATAGCCAAGAATGCAAATCCACTAGCACTTGTTGCTGCTGCTCAACAATATCCAGCTCCTTATTATCAAGCACCAAAATCTCACAAATCATATACACCACCTTCAAAATAATCATCTTCTACCAGATCTCATGAAACTACCAGATACAAAGGCAAAGAGATAGCCAAACCAATCACACCTCTATTTGAGTCAGCTTCTGAATAAGACAGTGATCTTGAACAAGCTCAGAGAGATAAGGATATGCAGAAAAATTTGGCACTCATTGCAAAGTACTTAAAAAAGATCTACAAACCTACCAAAAACAACCTCAAAACTTCCTTAAACACCAGACACACGAATATGGATACTTCTCCTAGGTACAAGAATAACAATCAGCTGGTCAGTTTGGGAATCAGAGGACAGTAACTGTTGCTGGGGCTAGGGAGTACTATAGGCAGTCAGGTAGTGCAGCAGACTGGGATACCGTGTTTCAATTACAAGGAATTTGGTCATTTTGCTAAGGAGTGCAGAAAATCAAAAGGGTAAAAGATTACACGTATCACAAGGAGAAGATGTTACTGTGCAAACAAGCTGAGAAAGGAGTTCCACTACAAGCAGAGCAAGCTGATTGGCTAGAGGACACGAATGAAGAGATAGATGCACAAGAATTAGAAGCACATTATAGTTTCATGGCAAAGATTCAGGAAATATTACCTGTAGACTCAGGATCTGATGCTGAGCCATTGGAAAAGGTACAATACGATGCTGAATATAATATGTTTGCCAACGAGAGACAACATTCTGAGCAACCTAAATCCATTAATGACACACATTTAATGGAAAAGGATGATAGTAATGACATTCCTGATTCATCAAATATGTGTGATAATGATAATCAGGCTGACCAAAATGCTGAAGCATGTGATGATGATCGTGTTGTACTTGCTAATTTAATTGCAAATTTAAAACTTGACATTGATGAAAACAAAAAGATTTAAAAGCAATTAAAGAAAGCAAACACATCACCGACTCAAGAATTAAAAGAGTGCAAATATACTTTTGAAGAGACTAATAGAACTCTAGGGGAGTCTACTAGTACTAGGGATAGCTGCCTAATTGCACTTCAAAAGAACAGATTGAGCCTAAGAAGTACAAGACTTTAAATGACCGTACACTTGATTATGACAAACTTGAACGTAAGTTAAACGAAACTCTAGGACTATTAGCTCAAAAAGAACATGACATAAAAGAAGGTTTGAAACTAAAAGCCTATGAAATTTCTATTGTAAAAGAGAAACAAGATGAGTTAGTCAAACAAAGTCTTTTAACAAAGTCAAGTTACGAAGGTCTTATCAAAGAGAAAACCAAGGTAATAACGGATTTGAAACTTAATGAAGAAAAAGATATAGACAAATTAATTACGATGGAAAAGCAATTAAAGTTTTTGAATGAAATTGTTTATAAACGAAATCAATCAATTCATATGTTAGCTCCAAAAGGCTTAACATTCAATGGAAGACCAACTTTTGCAAATCTAATGTACCTTAAGAAAGCTCAATATGAAAAGCCATGTTTGTATGAGATCCCATATGACACATCTGATCTTGCAAACAGATTTACCCCTGATAGGGAAGAGACCTTGACTCTTGAACAAGAGAGTAGATCAAAATTAAATAAAGACTTAGTGATACCATACGACTACACAAAACAAAATAGTCTTTATGAAATTTTTAAACCACCATCACAAGAATACCTTGATCAGTTGGTACACGCAAATGCAGTTCAAAAGAAAATGTAAAGAAAATCTTTTGTAAAAACTAAACCTCACATTGTTAAAAACATCGATTTTCTATCTACAGGAAAGTCAATAAGCAAGAGTAGACAAGCGTATAATGTAATGACAAATAACATAAATCATTTCAGAGAACTTGTTGATCAAGCTTGGGAAAAACATTCACATGATAACTTTTGTGCACCAACTGCTCATGATATGAAGGTACTAATAAAAACTTGTTTGATGCCTCTTGCACTAAAAACACAAAATGATAGTTTCAAATTTGTATGTGAACTTAAACAAGAGATGTATGCAGATTTACAGTACGTTCAATCTCTTGAAAAAGAGATTGACGAACTTGAATCTGAAAAAGCTGATTTTTCAAACATATATGATCTACTTCTCTAAGAGTGAGTTTCACAAGATATTATGTGTTATTATTTGCATTCTTTATCTAATTTAGATGCTCATACTGAATTGCAATGCGTGTATCATCATAAAGTCAAAGAATGTGAATGTCTTGCACATAAGCTTTCTAAGAATACTGAAAATGTTAGTAAAGAAGTTTATAACGAGCTTTTATGAAGTTTTGCTAAATTAGAAAAGCACTCGATTTATCTTGAACTTGCTTTACAACACTGTCAAGAACAGTTTGCAACGAAAAAGCATCAACTGTATTCCTAAGAGAACGTGAACAATATTTCAAAATACAATATATGAAAGCTCAATTGCAAGATAAGAGCATTGCAATAAGTAAGTTAAAGAAACTCATTGAGAAGTGTAAAGGAAAATATGTGGAAACTAAGCTTGATAAAACATCTGTTGTTCGACAACCAAATGCTCTTAGGATTCCAAAACCATCAGTTTTAGGAAAACCGACTCCTTTTTCAGACTCTCTTAAGAGGAAAAATTTCAAAATGACAAAGTCGGTTACCAAAACTAATGTGTCATAGGGTTTATTAAAACTAGTCACTACACATATTTTACCTCCAACAGCAAGGCAAACTGTAAGAAACACAAATTGGATTAAACCAAGAATGTATCAAATTAACACTAAGACAACATAAACTAGAGCACCACAGTTGCCCCAGACTTCTAGGAATACTAATCCTCGCGTATCTACCTCTACAAGAGTAACTCACAGAACTGGTGTTAGCAGGCCACAGCTTAGGAGCACTCAAATGAAAGAAAAGGTCGTGCACAACAATAGTCAAGTGAAGTTTAAGAAGACAGAAGTAGAAGACCACCATAGGATTTCTAATATTTCTAATTAAACAAAGTTTGTAACTGCGTGTAATGACAGTTTAAAGTCCAAAACTTCAAATGTTAATGATGTTTGTGCTACTTGTGAAAAATGTGTGTTTAATTCGAATCATGATGCTTGGGTTTGTAAATTTATCAGTGACATGAATGCTAGAACTAAGAAGCCTAAAGTAGTGCCTATTAGTATTAGAAAACCCAAAAGTTACGCGAGCAAATCTGTTGCAACACCTTATAAGAAAACAGTTGCATTAGATTCCACTATCCAGAAATCCAAGAGTTACTTTAGGATGCTGTATGAGAACACTAGTAAGGCATGAAAATGGTGGATAGTAAAACAATACCCATCAGGATATAAATAGATTCCTAAGACGAAAAAGAAATGGGTGCCTAAAGCTAAGAAAAAAGATGTGAACACAAGTATTAGTCCAACCATAGATAATGCATCTAGGATAACTAATGACTTGAAACTCACAAATACTTTAGGATTCAATTTGTCAAATGTTTTATTGTCCTCTAATTCTCTTGCAGATTGAGCAACTCATCTTATTAATTGTTGACTCTGGATGCACAAAGCATATGACAGGAAACATCATGCTGTTGTGTAATTTCATAGAGAAATATCTGGGTACCGTTCATTTTGGAAATGATCAATTTGCTCCAATTCTCGGTTATGGAGATTTGGTTTAAGGAAACATCACGATCAAGATGGTTTATTATGTTGAAGGCCTTAATCACAATCTATTCTTGTTTGGTCAATTTTGTGATGCGAATTTGGAGGTTGCATTCTGTAAATCTACTTGCTTTGTGAGAGATCTTCAGGGAAACGATTTACTTACCGGTAATCGTGGATATGATCTCTACACCATTTCTCTTCAAGAGACATCTTCAAAAACTCCAATCTGTTTTCTGGCAAAAGCTTTACCAAATCAAGCATGGTTATGGCATCAAATACTTTCTCATCTTAATTTCGACACCATCAACTTGCTCTCTAAGAAGGATATTGTAAACGGATTACCAAAGTTGACATATGTCAAGGATCAACTGTGTTCATCCTGTAAATTGGGTAAAACAAAAAGAAGCACATTCAAGACAAAGGTTGTTCCAAGTTCGAAAGGACGGTTAAATTTGCTTTATATGGACTTATGTGGTCCCATGCGGATTGAAAGCATAATTGGAAAGAAATACATTTTGGTATCGTTGACGACTACTCACGATACACTTGGACTCTCTTTCTAAGAACCAAGGATGAAACACCAGAAGTACTTAAAGACTTTCTCAAGATGATTCAACGAAACCTTCAAGCCCAAGTGATTACTATTCATACTGACAGAGGCATAAAGTTCTTAAACAAGACACTCCATGCTTATTTTAAAAAAGAAGGCATTGAACATCAAACTTCCACTCCTTGAACACCTAAACAGAATGGTGTTGTCAAAAGATGGGATCGTACTCTTGTTGAGGCTGCTCGAACAATGCTTTCAGCTTTTAAACTTCCATTATTCTTTTGGGCTGAAGAAATAGCAACCGCATGTTATACTTAGAATAGATCTATCATTATCCTTAGACACGAAAAGACACCATATCACATCATAATTAGCAGAAAACATTCTTTTAAACACCTTTACATCTTTGGTTACACTTGTTACATAACCCGAGATGATGAAAACCTAGACAAAATGAAAGAAAAAGGGATCCGTGCCTTTTGATAGGATACTCTTCTCAGTCAAAGGGATATAGAGTCTACAACAAGAGAACTAGATTGATAGTTGAATCCATTCTTATCAACATTGATGAAATCAAGGAATTGTCAAAGGCATCAGATTATGACAACTCTGGCCTCGCGCCACAACTACAAAAGACTTCTGATCATAACCGTTTAGAACTCGGCATTCAAGACCACAACAATGAACCTTCAAGTTCAATGCTGGTTCCAAATGTTTCTCCTCCAGCAGACATAAATGCTTCGTCATTACAAGAGTTGGAATTTCTATTCAGTCCTTTGTTCGAAGAATACTTTACTGCAGGAAATCAAAGTGTGTCAAAGTCTTCCTCTCTCTCTGATAATTATACAAAACAAAACACACAACCTACAACAACTATTCAACCTACAACAGAACCGATCACTTCAACAATAAATGTCAATGCTGAGGAAAACAACAATGATCAAGTAGCAGATGCACAAATTGATGAAAACTAATTTTACAACATCTTCAGTACACCGGTACGTGAAGAAGCAGAGTCATCTACTCGCAATGTTGATAATTCAAACATGCATACATTCTACCAACGTCATGAATCTAAACACCAATGGACTAAAGATCACTCGTTAGAACAAGTTCATGGAAATCCATCCAAGACAATGCAAACAAGACGACAACTTGCAACAGATCTTGAAATGTGTATGTTCGCTCTCACCGTGAGTACTGGTGAACCAAAAAACATTAAGAAAGCAATGGCTAATTCCGCATGGATCGAGGCAATGCAGGATGGGCTTCATCAATTAGACAGACTACAAGTCTGGGAACTCGTCGACAAACCATTTGGCAAGACTGTAATCAAGCTAAAATGGCTATGGAAGAACAAAAAGGATGAAGATCAAACTATAATTCGCAATAAAGCACGACTTGTAGCTAAGGGGTATGCACAGGAAGAGGGTATTGATTTCGAGGAATCTTTTGCTCTAGTTGCTCGCTTGGAAGCTGTTCGGATTTTTGTTACCTATGCAACATACATCTTTTCTAATCTACCAGATGGACGTGAAAACAACCTTTCTTAATGGTCCACTGAAGGAGGAGATTTATGTTGCTCAACCAGATGGGTTCGTTGATCATGATCATCCAAAAAAAGTTTATCGTCTAAGGAAAGCTCTATATGGATTAAAGCAAGCTCCAAGAGCCTAGTATGATGAACTCTTAAATTTCATGATGTCCAAAAGTTTTACTAAAGGTACTATAGACCCTACTCTGCTTACGATAAGATACGAGGAGGACATTCTACTTGTGCAAATTTATGTCGATGATATGATTTTCGGGTCTACAAACCCTAAACATTCCAAAAAGTTTGAAAAACTAATGCACGGTAGATTTGAGATGTCCTTAATGGGGGAAATGAAATTCTTTTTAGGATTTCAGATCCACCAATCCTCATGAGGTATCTTTATCAACCAGTCCAAGTATGCTTTTGAAATACTCAAAAAGCATGTCATAAATAAATGTGATAGCATTGGTACACCATTGGCTACTAAACCTAAACTGGATGCAGACTAGAGTGGAAAACCCGTTGACCAAACAAACTACCGTAGTATGATCGAGTCACTCATGTATCTGACATCTAGTGGACCAGACTTAGTATAAGCAGTATGTTATTGTGCATGTTATCAAGCAAGACCAACAGAAAAGCACCTCAAAGAGGTTAAAAGGATCTTTAGATACTTAAAGGGAACCATAAATATGAGACTCTGGTATCCAAAGGATTATGACTTTGAACTAATCGCATTTTCAGATGCTGATCATGCCAGATGCATTAATACTTGCAAAAGCACGTCTGGAGAATACAATTCCTAGGTGATAAGTTAGTCAGCTGGATATGAAAGAAGCAGGACTGCACTGCAATGTCATCAACATAAGCAGAGTATGTGGCGTCATCTGCAAGTTGTGCTCAAGTAATGTGGATGTGGACACAACTTAAGGATTATGGCTTTGATTATAACAAAATACCGTTGTACTGCGACTCTCAGTCAGCCATAGCAATCTCATGCAACCTTATGTAACACTATCGTACAAAGCACATCCATACTCGATACCACTTTATCAAGGAACAAGTTGAACGTGGTTGATGCGTATTTTCTTTTAAATATTTATTTACCAAGTTTTAAATTTATAAAACTCGTTTCACCTTACAAATGCACTAACGGGCAGAGAACCCGATCGTAAATAGTGTAGTTATGGTAAATCCGAGGTTGTCCCAAGAGCTAAAGGGCGGAAATAAATCTGAGTTTAAATTGTTACGTGTTAAAGCTGATTAAGTTTTAAGAGAATAAATGAAAGGAATTAAACTGATTTTATTCAATCAATGGAATTGGTATAGTGAAAAACAATTAGGAAGATGAACCTATCTAACTTAATTAAATATCCAAGGTTAAATTATATTAATCTCAAGTGCAATGTCTAATTCTTGTTTTATTAGTGGTTTCTAAAGTCGACAGACCTGAATAGATATATTTAGTCTGCCCTATAATTCCTGCGATCCCACATTCCCCAAGAGTCACGCGGGCAAGGCATCCAAGTCATAGTGATTAGTCCCAACTATCCCAAGAACTAGTCTAATAACCTATACAGATTATTAACCCTCTCTGAAAGAGTTTCTGTGCTTTTTAAGTATATTAAGTGATAAGTGCGGAGACCAGTTAGTTCCTACACTAGGGGTCGGAGTCATAGATCCTCCCTAGTACCCGATGGATCCCATATTGACTAGATAATCTAATAATGGGGCAAGCTAGGTCCAAACCACCCGTACTATCAAAACCCATGGTTACATGATAGTCAAAGAATATCTAATGAAACAATAATCAGACAAAGAGATAAAAAATAATTAACCAAGAAATAATTAATAAATTAAATGACAAGAGTAAAATTAGGCATAATAAATATCAAGCATCAACAAATTAAGCCGAGACCAAATAAATTAATAAAAATAATTAATTGAAATCAAACTGTAATTGTTGAGGAATCATGTACAAATCATGTTGAAATAATGCTCCCGATGTTCTAGTTGGTTCCCGTGGCGAACCCCAAAGAGGTTCGCCCTATACCCGAATCAAGCAGCCAAGTTGGCCTTTTCTTCCTTTCCTTGCTGCGTCGAATAAACAAAACAAAAGGGATAAATCCCTTTTGTCCCTTGCGTCGGCAGAGAGCACCAAAAGAAAACCACCGAATGATGATTCCATTTGTTTCATTCATTCCCTATTTATAATTAAATATAAGTTCGCCTCAAGTACGATTTCAGCCCTTGAGGTTTGGGGTGAGAAATGAAATATTGTATTACTTCTGCACAATATTAGTCCTTGTGATGAGTCATATTGTACGGCGTAACCACCGATTACGTTACGCCGTAAACTTCTTGACGCGGCATTTACGGCGTAACCATATCACACATTACGCCGTAACTCTTTAAGCAGCAACAATACAATTTCCATAATAATAAATTACGGCGTAACTCAACGGGACGTTATGCCGTAAAGCTTTGTCAGCACCAAATCTTCGTGATAAATAGCTGATTACGGCGCAACCCAAAGACGTTTACGTTGTAATCTCTTCGTCAACGACCTTATGGCGTAACCAAGGTGCCAATTACGCCATAACACATAAATAATGCGGATTTTGATATAAAAGTCCGTTTTTTCGCATCTTTTCCATTCCATTGCCCAAATTACCTAAAATACAAAATATTAACGAATTAAGTACCAAAACGACATAAAGTAGTCCAATAAACGTGGGAATTTGATATGAAAAAGTATTAAATATTTGATGTTATCAAATATCCCCCACTTGATTTCTACTTTCCCTCAAGTAAAACCTTTTAAATAATTTTCAAAAAGATATATCCCTAATTATCTAGGAAGATATAAAGTTAAAAATTACCTATGCTAGAAAATTCTAAACCGAGCACCTCACAAAAGGAAAAACGAATCACACTCATACTCTCACTAATCTATGTGTTTCATTTTTGGTGATCAATCAACTGCTCAGTCTTGGCGAGTATTCTATCATAAGCTTGGCCAGGATACTAAGTTTCACTACTAGAGTCTAGATGCAATTGTTCAAAAAGGCAAATGGGTTGATACAACACAAAGGCTTACGGGTTTTTGATCATTCAAACAATCTTTCACCAAAAGTATCACACCAACAAGGTGGTTGAATTACACATACATGGCCGTAATGACAGAATACATATGCGTGATTCGATCTCATCCTCATTTGTGTCTAACCAATGGTTATGGCGAAGAATAATGTAGGGTAGGATAAAGACATGGGATGCACATTTAATTGTTGTTAAATAAAAACACAAAATAAATAGTTTCCTAAGTCCACAATCTCCCCGTCACTGGTCGCATTCAAATCCCATAAGGTAAAAACGAGGGTCAAAAGTCAAGGGGTTTTCATAATACACGAGTTAATATGTATGGAATATAATTTATTGCCTTATAATCTCCATAACTTAGGCAAGAAAGTCGCATCAACTCGGCCTTCATCATCAATGAACAAAAATTATGTGCTAAAAATTTTAAATTTTTTAGGCCAAATTAGCACATAATTTCACTAAATACCTCATTTCTATCTTCCCCCTCCCCCCACTTGAGATGTACAATGCCCTCATTGTACATATAGACTTATAATAGAAAGGAGATATAGAAATGTCATAGGTTTAAAAGAACTACCCATTTATAAAGACGAAATCATCGCCAGTTGGACAAGGCGAAAATACTATCACTATACAACATATAAGCTGACTAATAAACACTTGCTTTCATGCTCTTTATTCTCTTTTGTTTTGCAAGACAAGGATACAATGAATCACATTACAGACACATATATACATAAGCATCCTCCCACTTGAGATCAACTATCTTCGAAACCCGTTTTTTCTTCAAATACCCTCTATCCTAACCTGTGACTTTTACTAATGAAACCAAAATTAACCAACAACTCCCCGATCATGGACTAAGAAACTACAGGGTAGGCTAGGCGATAGGTGTAACGAAACAACATATATTGGGTTACAAAATGAAAAGAAAGGCTCAGCAGGTTGTACTAAGGGTATCTTGCACTAAAGATGAGTGTAACAAAGGGTTTAACAGGGGGATTGACTAATCAGTGTGAAAAGTCAATATACACAAACATAACATGGATGGGCTATTTGGGGTTAATCCTAAAATTGACTTTTATCACACCTACACCGATTACACTAGGTGCAATGCTCATTATTGTGGTCTCGAAAAGATATACCAGGCAAAGTTCTAAAGTCTACTACAGCCACTGGAACACTTATTTTTAATGAATTTATGTATAAGGGGAAAACGGAAAGGCTTATCCTCACACAATGGAATTATAAGGTAGGTGCGCTCAGTAAAGTTTTAACTAGTTAAGTAATGGAAAACATGTCAAAATTTTATTAATGAAACATTTTTCAAAATGAACTAGAAAAATAAAGGCAAGTATAATCAAATGGGTGTTTATTTCTAATCCCTTCCCCCCACTTGAGTCAAACATAAGCATTTAAATAGGAAGGGTTAGAAATAGAACGGATTACTCCCCTAAATCTGTTTGTTATGATGAAAAGACAACATGCTTTAAGCCATGCTCCAAGTCTGCTACCTCGAACAATATCCAACATCACAGGCAACTTTACCAATCACGTGTATAGCATCCAACTAGTCCGATTTTTTATGCTTCCTCACAGGTTGTTTAGTATCCAAGCACCACCACTTGTGCATAACTTGTATGGCTGCAAGAAAGACTAATACCAAAAGCATAAATCTGAATAAAAGCATAATAGCATGAAATGTATAGGATAATGATACAAGAAATACAATCCTAACTCACTTTTATAGGAATCACGGTTGCATTTAGCGTATGCAACAAGCCTTTTAAACCACTTGGTGGCCCAAGTGGACGAGTAAAGTCTCGTGAGGGTTTCCAGAGAACATACCCACAAAGTTCGTTTACCAATATACATGGTTTTGTAAAATTTCAAACGATTTAATGATTTGCAGGAAGGGATTACGGCGTAACCATGGAATGAGTTACGCCGTAATGACTTGGTTGCCAATTTTTGAAAATTTTATTAGATCAAGTTATGACGTAATCATAGAAAGCATTACGCCGTAACAACATTGATTACGCTGTAACTATAAGAGTTACGCCGTAACCTGTTGTAATTCAGCTACCAATTAACCACATAAAATGAGTCCATGAGACCTCGAATTCCATCTCTTTGTTGTTGAACCCCTACAAAACCAAGTAAGAAACATACAAACCTAACTAATCTGCAAGAATGAAACAAGACAAAACATAATTTAAAAGTTAAGCATGGGGTGCCTCCCACGAAGCGCTTGTTTTTGTTTGAGTCTCTAGCTTGACTCCACCCTTATTTATCAGGTAATCATGTGTCCATCCCCTCACTTAGGATCAAGTGTGGGTGGAAGTAGCAATAGACACCCTTAGGGTCTAAGTATGCTACAAGATAGGGAAATGATGAGTAGAAAGCATAACTTCCATGAGATATAAAGTCCCTATCTACCTTACATGGTTTAGATGTTTTAAACACTCCATATAAGGGACTCATTGGTTAAGTATGAATAAAAGGCTCGGTATTTATGATAACTGAATGCACTTGTATTTCCATAAAATTTGACTGAGGTTCCTTAGCGAGAAGTCTTTCAAGCTCTTCTAAATCCTTAGCAGGATTAAAATCAGCCTCATTGTCAACCATGGTTACATTCAAGATCTCGTCTCTTAATTCTTCCAAAAGTTCGTCCAAAATTGATTTAGTAGCCGGTGCTACATAATCATCATTAGGTGGTGTGGGGTGAATGGGTTCTGGGATTAAAGGTTGTACAATTTCGTCTATTTCATTAGGTACGTTAAAAAATTTCCTAATCCGTTCTACGTTATCGACCGTAATATCCTACATATCAAAAGTATCCCCATCATCACCATCTTCCTCCTGATCCTTCTCCGAATCATCATCCTGTTCCCAAATACTATCCTAAACTATATCATGCCTCATTTGCTTCATATTTTTAGTTCCTGTTCTAAATAAGTCATCCAATATTGTATTAAAGTCAGAATCCTTCTTACTAGTGTTAGGTGTGTGTGGTGGTTGAGCTAAAAATTAGGGTGTGAAACCATATGAGTGATTATTGGGTGGATTCATTCCTAGGCCTTGTTTAGCAACGTATAGATTATATTATACTATAGTCATATTTTCAATGTCTTCATTTTTGCTCTCATTAGTAGATACTAAATAATTCTTAGAATATGGTTGAACAGGTAGGAAACAAGGGTGTGGAGGAGTTAAGTTATGAGAGTACGGATAGCTAAAAGTCTTACTCTTATTCTGGTGAAAAGAGTCAACATCCACCTCATTATAATTTGTTGGACTTCTTCTGGATCGAACATCGTCCCATAATCTCCTTTCTTTCGCAGCTTCTTACTCAAGATACTCGCTTATCGTCATGTTCTCAATGTCAGGGTCCATTTCCATGTTTCTTGAAAATCAAACAAGAGATAATAGTAGATTATGCTATTACAAGGAAACAAATACTGAAATAATATATACAAAATTCAAATTTAAAACCTAATTAGCTCCATGGCAACGGCACCAAAAACTTGATGTGTATTTTCTTTTAAATATTTATTTACCAAGTTTTAAATTTATAAAACTCGTTTCACCTTACAAACGCACTAACGGACAGAGAACCCGATCGTGAATAGTATAGTTATGGTAAATCCGAGGTCCTCCCAAGAGCTAAAGGGCGGAAATAAATTTGAGTTTAAAGTGTCACGTTTTTAAAGCTGATTAAGTTTTAAGAGAATAAATGAAAGGAATTAAACTAGTTTTATTCAATCAATGGATTGGTATAGTGGAAAGCAATTAGGAAGATGAACCCATTTAACTTAATTAAATATCCAAGGTTGAATTATCTTGATCTCAAGTGCAATGTCTAATTCTTGTTTTATTAGTAGTTTTTAAAGTTGACAGACCTGAATAGATATGCTTAGTCTGCCCTATAAATCCTGCGATCCCACATTTCCCCAAGAGTCACGCGGGCAGGACATCCAAGTCATAGTGATTAGTCCCAACTATCTCAAGAACTAGTCTAATAACCTATACAGATTATTAACCCTCTATGAAAAAGTTCCTGAGCTTTTTAAGTATATTAAGTGATAAGTGCGGAGACCGGTTAGTTCCTACACTAAGGGTCAGAGTAATAGATCCTCCCTAGTACCCGATGGATCCCATATTGACTAGATAATCTAATAATGGGGCAAGCCAGGTCCAAACCACCCGTACTACCAAAATCTAGGGTTACACGATAGTCAAGGAATATCTAACGAAACAATAGTCAGACAAAGAGATCAAAAATAATTAACCAATGAATAATTAATAAATTAAATGACAAGAGTAAAATTAGGCATAATAAATATAAAGCATCAACAAATTAAGCCGAGACCAAATAAATTATTAAAAATAATTAATTGAAATCAAACTGTAATTGTTGAGGAATCATGTACAAATCATGCTGAAATAATGCTCCCGATTTTCTAGTTGAAACCTTCGGGGTTCGCACTATACCCGAATCAAGCAGCCAAGTTGGCTGCTTCTTCCTTTCATTGTTGTGTCGAATAAACAAAACAAAAGGGTAAAATCCCTTTTGTCCCTTGCGTTGGCAGAGAGCACCAAAAGAAAACCACCGAATGATGATTCCATTTGTTTCATTCATTCCTTATTTATAATTAAATATAAGTTCGCCCCATGTATGATTTCAGCCCCTGAGGTTTGGGGTGAGAAATGAAATATTGTATTACTTCTGCACAATATTAGTCCTTGTAACGAGTCATACTGTACGGCGTAACCACCAATTACGTTACGCCGTAAACTTCTTGACGCGGCATTTACGGCGTAACCATATCACACATTACGCCGTCACTCTTTAAGCAGCAACAATATAATTTCCATAATAATAAATTACGACGTAACTCAACGGGATGTTACGTTGTAAAGCCTTGTCAGCACCAAATCTTCATGATAAATAGTTGATTACGGCGCAACCCAAAGACGTTTACGTCGTAATCTCTTCGTTAACGACGTTACGGCGTAACCAAGGTGCCAATTATGCCGTAACACATAAATAATGCGGATTTATATAAAAAGCCGTTTTTCCGCATCTTTTCCATTCCATTGCCCAAATTACCTAAAATACAAAATATTAACGAATTAAGTAGCAAAATGACATAAAGTAGTGCAATAAACGTGAGAATTTGATATGAAAAAGTATTAAATATTTTATGTTATCAGTGGTATAATTGAATTATACTTTGTCAGAACAGAATACCAATTAGCTAACATGTTTACTAAAGTCTTACCCGAAGATAGCTTTCAATATCTTGTTAGACGAATTGGTACGAGATGTTTGACTCAAGCAGAACTGGAGGTTCTGGCAAATAAGACTGCTTGATATTTCATCCAACATCGATCAGTAAATATTTTTGAGAAAAGCAAAATGCAAAAATATAAAACCTATAAAACCTAATACAAAAATATAAAATTTCAAAAAGAAAATACAAAATCAAAAAATTCAAAAATACAAAAAAGAATTTTCTCGACATGTCTCTTGGAATCGATAACATTTACGTAACTAGAAATGTCGATTAATATTGACACGGGTATGTAAATGAAGTTCGAGCAAGAGTTCAAAAGTTTCAAAACATGTCATTTCTAATTTTCTTAATGGCTTATGTGCAAATCAGTACATAACCCGGCTTCAAATAAAGGAAATTTTATCTATAAAGATAACTTATCCTAACAACGAGAAAATTAATTTTCTCGGTCTTGAGCAGTTCTTACAGATTTGCACATAAATGTACGCATAAGTGCACTTACCCTTAAAGTTAGAAGAGAATTATTCTAACATGTGTTTTTCAAAGCGTTGAACATATTTTTTAAAGAATTTATCAATGACAATTCCAAATCTTTCAAAATTGTGTGTTCAACACTCCATCTCTCACAAAACTTTAAAAGACGACAATATTACAATTGGTTCTATTTTTGAGTAGGAGTTTTTTGAAAAACAAATTTTTAATGTTTTTGGATACATTATCACATGACAATTCTTATGTATTCAATACATTATCAAGAGTCACTTAATAACAACACAGTAATAATAATAACAACTTACATTAGAATGTTTATTATAAGATGATCAAGTGTTCGAGCTTAATTTTTTAAGAATTATTGAATGACAATTCATAATCTTTCAAAATTGTGTGCTCAACACTGTCTCACCCTTAATTTTATATTCTTTTTACAACTTTGTATCATTTTCTTTGGTGTCAAACATATGTAAAATTGAGGGGGAGCAAGAAGAAAAAGTTCCACATAATTCATGCTGAAACATTTTCTTTTCATGGAATTTCAAGACAAATTCTAATCACTTGGTATTTCAAAGACTAAGTGAATTAGTATTTAAAATAAAGGGAGAAATGTAATTAAAATATGATCTAGAAAATAATAAGTGATCTAAAGACTCAAAAGTGCTTTATACTCTTACCCACATGTGCAAAACACTTTCGTTCATCGATGCACATGTGAAGGGTTTTTTTTTTCTAAAAGTTGAAACTTTCAAAGTGTTAAACGTTTTGATAATTCTATCAAACACTTTGATTGTTTTTTCAAGGTTTTATGGTTACGATCTTATACCCAACAACATCTTAATTCATGACGATTCTGAAGTCATAAGGTGGTTAGGTTAGGTATTAGTCCTATGATCCAACCAGAACTGGAGGGATCTACCCAAGGACAATCCATAGTTAGAAATAGTAGTCCTTAGATATGATTGGAGAAGAATGAGAAACGGGAATAATGTCGAATAAGACATGAGTTAACACTTGAACAATCATAACAATGTGTTAGTAATGACGTCTTGGTAAGTAGTGAAGGGGTTGAAGAATGAAAAAGAAATGTATGGATAAAGGGTGAAAAGAAAGAAGCCCTCCACACACTTTAGTCAGAAACTGGGTTAATTCATATGCTATCGGTTTTCACAAAGATGAATTTTGGTATTGAAGATAAGACATCATGGACCCAGTGATGCACTGCACAACCCTTCCCAGCCATTCAAGTTTCTCTCAACAGATACTTGTCTCATTTGTCACGGAGATACACACGACTTCTATTGACTTTCTCACTCCGAGTTAGTTGATATTGAATAGGTGGCAGTCTGCTCCAGCCTCCGATTACTAAAACCAAAATGCACTAATCGAGTCTAGAGCCAAGATCAACAAATAAAATTCATTAGGACACATTTCATGATAAACACTTGTCAAACACCATTAAGTTCACAAGCTGTTAACAAGAGTCCTACGCATTATCCTTGTGATTATGCCAGAACATTCAGAGTGATACTCTTTAGTGTTCACAGTGACGAATGGAAATCCTTTTAGTGTCAACATCAAACAGCACTGCGGTAGGTGACTTGCGATATTCTATATGAATCAAGCTTGTGTCAACTGGATATCTATTTTGGTCTAGTAAATGAATTGACAACTTAATCAGAAAGATAGTAACTATCTGATTCACTCTTACCGTGTTGTCTACTTTGAGACGTTCCGGTAATAAGAACAAGCAAGTACGGTAAATCAAATGCATTTGCGTTAGAGGATCTAACACTTTGAGCTAGAAACCTTGTCAAGGAGATTCTTCTTAAATTGAATCTACCTGATCACATGTACAGTATTTATATTGTAAAATGATCCTCACGGAACTAGAGGTTAATGTAACCGAACCATGACGAATGACAAAGCCATGTTCGTCCATTTATGTTTATCACTAACATTAAAACACAGGTACCGACGACGGTGTTACAACCTCATTCCAGCAGAGTCGGATTCATTACCACATGCTCATATTCAAGCTTTAAAGACATACATTTGGCATCAAGATTCAAGAATCATGAAAGCTCAAGTATTAAAGACAAAGACTTCCGCAACTCTGATATAAAAGATCTTCAAAAGTCAAACAAAGAAGTGTTCTCCAGGGAATTGTTAGCCTTAGAAGCATTCTCTGAGAGATTGTTAGCCTTGATAAAGAAGAGGAGTTTACAAGCTTTCAAGATGATGCAAAGTATGAGCATGTTGGTCAAGACACAAGATCGCAAGATGGCAAAGACGATAAAGACAAACAAGGAAAAGACTTAAAGATCTCAGAACTAAAGATAAAGTCGAAAGACAATGACAAAAGCTCAAGATCAAAGATCACACAGCATGAAGGAACAAGCCTACAACAAAGATAAAGACCAAGAAAGACTCAAGAACTCAACGACAAAGCAATCTTAAGAAACCTAATATCGTAAACATGGAAGCTTGGAATCAGTAAGAAACCTCACTTCGGGGGAGATTGTTAGCCTCAAAATATTGAGTCAGAAATGGAAGCTCGGTCTCTGGAGATGGAAGCTCGATCTTTACTTACAATACGTTGTAATAGGCTAGAAATAGGTAATGGGCTCGTTAGTCAATCTACTATTGTATGCATATTGGGCTAAAGCCCAAAGCAAACCCGATCCTATCCCACCTTAAGAAAAAAACCCACGACTCAAAGCCTAGGGTATAAATACCCCTTCTCCACTGATGCAGGCCCAAGTATTGAAGAACGGGCTATTTTATTTCTGGAAGCCCAAGATCGTGTGAAGAAAGGCCCTTTCTTTAAAAGGTCATAACTTGGGCTCAGATGATCCGTTTCAGGCCCAAGACCAGCCGTTTCGAAGCTTGGAACGAGGAGATCGCCGTGGTAACCTAACGTAGTTGGGTTACGGGAGTTTCGAGCCTTGAATCATCATATTTTAGGAGTTATTTACATTTTCGTGTTTTTTTTAGAATTTGTTAAATTTTGTTTTTGGCTTAACCTTCGGCCCGTTTTGTCTTTTAGGGACCGTTTCATAGTTTCATTTCCCTATATTAACCACTGTACTAAGCATTCTGGCTATTCAGTTCCAAAAAATTGAAAAGTTTATTTTTCGCTTTTGTAAGAATTTGCTAACTATCTGGTATTCTCTCAGAAATCAACGATAATTAGAAGAATGTTTCTGGGTATCGTAGAATCTCTGACCAACTCAGTTATCTGTTTTACGCACATACTATCATCCACAATAGAGGTAAAAAATAGGTTTGATTGTATTTGTAACGTTCTTTTACACATAGTAATCCACCATCTCTTTTCACTCTCTAAATTCTTCCTTCTCTTTTTTTATGAATTTCATGTGAAGTGATCATGGTTTAGAACAATAGTTTGTAATCAAATGTCAGATTGCAACTCGTGCCTTAAATAAAAAGAAAATGTACACTTCTGTGCGTTTATCCTTAACAACGAAAAGAGAAATCTTTTCGGTCTTGAGCTATTTAAACAAAAAAATAATGTTTTGTAGCTCAAGTCAATGGCTTGTAATCATTTCAGATTACAACCCGTGTTTCAAAATGATGACTTGTGTATATTTTAGTGCACAACCCGGTTTTCAAATAAAAGAAAAGTGTATGATTCAGTGCGCTTTATCTTCAAAAGAAGAGAAATCTTCTTTCTCCTGAGCAATTTTTTTAATCAAAATCCTTTTAAAAGTTTGCTCAGGACATACAACTTCTAAGTAAATGTCAGCTTAGAACTCGGATTTTAAATAAAGGAAAGTGTACATTTATGTACAATTATGCTCACAACGAGAAGCTTATAACTTCTTGTACTTGAGCTAGTTTATTAAGATATTCAAAATCTTGAGCTCAAGTAAAATGGTTTTCAAAAGGGTTAAACATAATTTTTCATGAATTTCAAAAAAGATTTTATAAAATCTTTCAAAAATGTGTGTTCAACACTCCCTTTCTTACTAAATTATTTGAATTACGTCTATTTTTAAGGGGGAGCTTTCAAAACAAGTAGTGTTTGAGCACAATTTTTCAAGAATTTTTCAAAGATAATTCAAAATCTTTCAAAATAATGTGCTCAACACTCACTTTATCCCTCAATATATACTTGTGGTGTCATTCAAAGTGAAGTGTTGTATTATAGAGGGAAAGTATAATGAAAAATGTTTTTAAACAAAAGAAAATTTTCCAAGTCAAAAATAGTTTTTGTCAAGTATATCGGCAACCGAGTCAGCGATCTAAGTTGCATCGAGTTTTGACTGTTTTCTAAATCTTAGAATGTGTTAGCGGCTTAGTGACCATCCGTTTTAGATACAAACACACTTGGCACAACTAATTTTTCAAATTTTTTTAAAACATTCAAAAATGATCCAATAATAATCATGCAATATCCGTTTTCTTCCATGTGCTTTCAAAACTCATATAGCTATTTTAATCCATTGATATCAAAAATTATCATATGTCATGCTATTTTTGAGGGGAAGAAAATTGGATTAAAATGTGACCGTCTTTCACTCAAATGCAAAACTCTTTCTTTCATGTGCGAAAAATCTTTCAAAATTATAACGCACATATGTAGGGGAGTATTTCTTAAAAGTGAATCTTTTAAAGTGTCAAAAGTTTTGATTTATTCAAAACTTTGATTGATTTTCAAATGGTTTTATGGTTCTGGTCTTAATACCCAACAACTAACTACCACACAATGATCAAGAAATTAATAAGGTGGTAAGGTTATGTATTATCTCATGATCCAACCAAAACCAGAGGGATCTACCTAGGGATATTCCATAGATAGAATAGAAGTCCTTAAGTAAGATAGAGTTGAATGACAACGGGAATAAAGTCAACTAAAGAATGAGTTATAATTAAAACAATCACAACATGATGATAGTAATGGCACCTTAGTAGATATTAAAGGGGTTGAAGAATAAAAAATAAAAGTTATGTAAATGGTGAAATGAAAGAAGCCCTCCATACACTTTAGGCAAAAACTGGGTTAATACATAATCTATCGAATGAGATCATATCAATAAAATCTCAAATAGGACACAAAAGTACATTTGTATTAAACACCAATGATACAAAAGGTACAAGAGTCGCTTATATGTCTTTATGACATTACATGTCTTAGTAACATTGCATGAAACATTCAAGAGTGATACTTAAAAAAAGTATTCACAATGATTGAATGGAAATCCTATCAGTGCTAACATCATGCCAATGCTGAACGTAGGTCACCAATTTGAAAATGATTGTTTAATGACTCAAATAAGTGTTAACTAGTAATCTAAGTGATCTAGTAGTTATTGAGTTTGATGTGTGCTTAAATACACATCATTTATACCATAGAAAACACTATCATGTGGACTAATAACACTAAAATATGGATAATTATATTGCAAATATGTTTGTATTGTGTTATTATGTCTTACAGGTACAAAGGATTGAAAACGAAGCAAAAATGGTAATTTTCGGGTGACTTTCGACGACGTTTTCACGTTTATCGAGATTCAAACGAACTTATAAAAATCCCTTGATCACTCCATTGGAAAGAGCACAAAATTACGAGTCCAACGGTACCGGCCTTCTATACTTGAACCTTCTTATTTGAACCCAACTAAGCCTTATTTGAACCTTATGCTTAAATGAACTAAACCAGAGTAAATAAGGGTTAAATATAATATGTTTTCAATATATTATCAAGATGAATCCCATGAGAGATGGTAAACCGAGACCACCTTAGAGCCTTGTCGGGAGGTCCCGGGTTCGAATCTCCCTGGGTGCTCTTTTTATCATTTTAACTTGGCAGGTTCAGAGTTAGGTTCGGGGACTGGAGGTTGGCTCGAGCTATGAAAAGAGGCTCGGGATTGGCTCAGATACCCGAGCCAACAATGGTATCATCTAGAAGTCCACGTGGCGCTACGCAATTAGTGGATCTATTTGATATTCGCTGGCACACTAGGTTTGTGGATCGCAAGGCCAATGATGAGCAATAACTGTGGGGTGCAATTGGCTATAAATTAAGGCGTGATACCAACGCATAAAGGGGAACTTTTACTTATCAATTATTTTATTCTCTTGTATTTATTTTTGTTCTCTTTTTTCTTTTTCCAACTTTTTATTTTTAGTAGTAGTAGTTTCAGTTTTAAGGAATTACGTAAAAGCTTATTTTAAGTTAATCAGTGTCAGCTTATTTGTAATCAACTCTCGAGCTTATTAATAAAAAGATGGTTTGACTTTGTTAGCTTATGGTTGTTGCTTATTCTCGCATCTCTTTCTTTCTTTTTCTTATTCGAGTAGCTTATTTGATAAGCTAAATTCGTTGGCTTATTTTCTGGACCAAATAAGTTGTCCATAATAGCTTATTGTGGTCTCTTCTTCTTCTCTTTCCCTTCTAGCTCGATTCAAACATAAGAAACGTGCATGAGCTTATAAGCTCGGCTTATTTTCAAATTAAGCCTTGACACCTTTGAGTTTCAAGAGCTTATTGCTTTTAGATAGCTTATATTTGTAGATCTAGTTTATTTAGTATTAACTTTGTCTTTTTATCTTGGCACCTTTGTTTTTATATAAGTTAGACTCGAATAAGCTTAATCAATAAGTTTATTTTCGAATATAAACTTTTAGTATTCATCTTATAAGCTTTTACTTTAAACTTAGCTTTTCTAATAGCTTATTTTGGAAGTAAGTTAGCTTTCGGTTTAGATCCATAGTCAAATAAGATTTTCATGTAGCTTATTTGGTTATTAGTGGTATTCGTAATAGCTTATTATTAGATTTTGTGAAAATTGTAGAATACCAATTGTGGAAATCGTAGAGGGGGGTGAATACGTTTCCATTTAAAAACTTAAAATGTTTCGTAACAAATTATCCATCAAGTTAGATGCATTATGATAAGTGTGAATAATACATCTATATCCACTAGAACATGTCATAGCAATATAAGCACAATCACAATGTTAATTTCTATCTATGACACAATCATCATCCAAATAATATAAGCAACAATCAACACACATATAATATAGATATAATGCAGAATATTAAAATGCTTAAAAGGCGATAAGGTAAATAATATGTAAAAGCGAAAGGTAAAAAGAAAGTGCAAACCAGACGCGATGATTTATGTTGTTTGGTATCGAAGCACCCTTCGCCATACTTCACTCCCAGAGTACCCAACGCGATGAGTTATTTCTCTAGTATAACAAGCTCACTTTGGCGGAGGTAAGAAGAAAACCGAACACAACTAAGCTTACACCGATTTCCGACACTAAGCCAAATGTCATGTTTTAATCCTAGCTAGAACCAATCTATCACAACTAACCACACTACTTCACAACAATTCACAACTTCTCTTCACCATACAACTTTACTTCACCACACAACTTCACTTCACTTCAGACATGCATTTTCACTTCACGACTTTCACTTACACTTCACAACCTTTACGTTCTTAAATTCTTTACTGCTTCACAACTTCTCATTACTTCGGTTTTCACAACTATACTTCCACCTGATACACTACTACGATCACACAATCTAACACTACTTTACTAAGATTACCCCGATCTGACTATACTTACTATATGTTCAACACGATCCTAACAAATTTACACACCATGATCACCATGATCTAACTATTACACATAGTTTAGAAGACTGGACTCGATCTATACATTGTGAATGGAAGATCAGTCACCGAATGACTAACTAACTAATCTAACTTCGCTATCTTGATGATAACGAGAGTTCTTTCTGTGTACTTGGAGGTATAAGCTTGTGTCACTTGGAAACAAAGGTTATGATTACTTGCTCGCAAAGGTATTTTAAGGAATATAGTGTGAAGATTGTGATTACAAACTAAACTGATTTGGGACAGAAAGAAAAGGTGCAAAAGGTTAGAAAATCAGTGGGGAATAGTCCAGTATTTATAGGCAAACTAGGGAGCCTTTTTGTTTGTCCGGTCCCCTTAATTCCTATGGCCGGTCCCCTTAATTCATATGTCGGTCCCCTTAATTTTAAGGGGGTCGGCTAGACTAGGACGCTCCCTTTTTTGTCTTTTTCAGGGGAGGTGTTTTCTGGAACATTTCTGGCCGCTTTTAGGTAGAAAATTTGAATTCAAAATATTTATTTTGAATAAAACATTTCTTTTAAATCTAAAAATGTTTTGTAAAAGTTATAAAAATATTTGTGACATTTTTATAAAAAATATGAGGTTAAATAAAAATTCCTTTGATCATAAAATAAATTAAGCATTTATTTATTCATACCTTAAGTGATTTACGTTGGGTGCAAACTTCGTTGAAGCAGACTTGAGACGTCGAGAGATGTTGTTGTATGAATGCATTGATGATTTGTAATCACGAGTAACTTAAGCACTTTATGTTATGTGTTATAATTACAAGTTTGTCATCACCAAAACATAAAGAGAATGTATAGATTGAATTTCATAATATTTCTACCAACAATCTCCTCCTTTTTGATGATGACAAAATATGTAAACTATAACTCATAGTAAAATGTATAAGTTACTTGTTTACACTTCTTCTCGCCCTTTTGTCGAAGTAAAAAGGTAGACTCTTAGGCTAGACTTATACTACACTTTAAACCTTAAACCAAAGAGGCGAGCTTGTATCATCCCCAATGAAGTCTTGCTCCTATCAACAGCGTTTAATCATCCCAAGATATCTACTTTGACACTCGAGCACCCCTTATCTCATTGCACTCCTATGACACTTGCATTCTATGTATATAGACTCTAGCGGATCTATGGATCAAATTTGTTGCAAACTCTTAACCTACATCAAGGGTTAGTTTCGTGCGACATAATATATATATAGGAGCGATATTAAAGGCCTGGATACACATATCAAGAAATGTGTAGATGTCATAATAGTTGCAACTCCCCCTCGATGTATGCCCCCTTGTTTGGGGCACCAAGGAATCAAGCTATGGAAGTGTGCTACAAAAAAATTAGTAGAAAAGTGCACATATATATACCAACAATGATAGATAAATATATATATAGCAATACACTAACAGAGAACAAGACATGCATGTCTTAGATATATGCACTCTAAACAATGACATTTTAAAAGAAAAATTAAAACCTAGACACATGCACTTGTTGTTTTAATAACAACAACCTAAATCCATGATAAAAGGAATCATGACGTATACTTAAGACACGAGAATGTTTAGGAACCAATGATAAAGTTCGACCGGCACATGCTTAAGGACTAAGACTTGACTAACACCCTTCGGTATAATACCAACTTTAATAAACGAGAACAAAATTCGTTTATTGATTAACACACTATTATTATAAGAATGACATCTTCCAATATGTCATTTGGATAAGGAGTATGAACGTATTTTGATTGACATGTTCCTTATGGTATCGTCATCTAACCAAGATGATGATATGGATTCGAATAGACTAAGGGTTGCATTGAGAGATTCCAAAATCCTCAAGGTTTCTTTGTTAAGCATTATGTATGCTTTTCATGTTTGGAGTGTTTAAGGATAAACATTATCGTAAGACTTTAGATCAAACTAAATGTTGATGATAAGGATTATTTGAGGAGGGAACATAAACAAAAAAGGATAAGCGTGAATGGAAAAGGAAGGTGTTGATAATAGGTTTGTTGGTTGTTAATGTTGACGTACAAAGGTGAAAATATGAAAATGGTGTAAGAGAAGTGAAAGACTTGACATTGTGATGTCTTAACAACACTTGAAGATTGAATGTCTTCTTTGTGTTCTTCACTTTGCTAAAAAGTGGAAATGATAGGATGAAAAATGAAAGACACGACATTGTGATGACTCAACAACACTTAAAGATTGAATATCTTCTTTGTGTTATTCACTTGCTAAAAAGTAGAAATGACTGGATGAGACGTATTTCATTACGAAATTCACTTGACTTTTGACAACATAGGCACACATGCTTATGAGTGTCAGGATATAAGGATAAGACGCATTACATTACGAAAATCACTTTCTTTTGACAACATAGGCACACATGCTTATGAGTGTCAGGATATGAGGATGAGACGCATTTCATGGCGAAATTCACTTGTGGGGAATGGTTATATGGTGAATCTTATTGTGAAGATGACTAGGTGGATGACTCAAGATTGGTAGTAGTAAGGATGACTCGGTTTTATATTGTTGGTTTCTAGTGAATAAGAATCACATATGTGAGTTCTTGAGAGTATTTGGTTAAAGGATATATGTGAACAGGTGTGTTTTCCCTTCCCTTTTAATTCGTGCTCATCCGGACATAAATTATAAAAAGAATAAATGAAGAGAAATAACGACGGAAGTGATGAGCTTGACAATGTCATGACGGATGACGGTTAGCATACGATGAACTTCATCCGCGAAGTTATGTAGCTCTTCTCGAGTGTTGCGAATGTTCATAGAACAATCACACGACGAGGTACGAGGTTGTCTTAAAGGTGGTAGCGAAAATGTAAACGAAGTTTGTTAACCAGCTTATACTAATAGAGGCATGAATAAAAGGTTTTTGTGAAACGACTTAGACATGAACAATGAGTGACATTTTAATTTGCATTTCGCGAATTAAAAATGCTTAAACATTTCGGATGAAATGATTAAGTTGTCGAGATTTATCGGAATGTATTTAATAGTAACAAGACTATTAAAATGAGAATGACACGTTTATGAGATTTGTTTCATCATTCCTAGACCTAGACTTAAAAAGGTTCACGTTTGAGTGGTTTGGTGAAGATGCCGACGATGTTGTCTTTCGATGAAACTTTTTCGATGAAGATATTTCCTTTTGAACATTGTCGTGAAGGAAATAACGATGAATTTTGATGAGTTTTCTATCTTAAGATCGATGGATAAAGTTTGATCAGTATTGTATGAGGGGAGCATGACGATAAACCATCGTGACATTCCTAAGAGGATGGAAAGGACTAACGGTAGTAAAAGTACTTAGTCTTAAGGTGTGTATATTAAAGAGGCTACAAATCACTTGTGTAGAAAACTCGTAAGACCTTTGTCACACGAAGGTTGATGTAAGCTTTTAGCTTTAGGAAGAGCATTTTAACATATATTGTTAAAAGGCTTGAATATGAATTTTAGGATATGACCTTTAACGTTTGCGATCGCAAGTTAAAGATACTTGAATATATCGGATGAAATATTCAAGTTGTCAAATATACTTGGAGGAGTGTTAGATATGTATCTAACTTCTCCTTGAAGAAATAGTGAATTATTTGAAAGAAGGCGAGATGATGATTAAGGGAATGTGTGGGTGAAGACTCTAGGAGATATAAGACCATTTTACAACTCTTTTGACTTTTTAGATTTGTGACACGAACGCGAAGAAAAATATTCTAGTGTGAGAAAATATATACCTAGATGCATAAGTCATATAGATATAGGCATATATGTTTATCTAAGCATGCATCAACACAATAATCAATGAGATTAATGTGTAAGACTCTATGGAATTTAAACGTTAATCGTCATATATTAAGCTAATATAGTGTAGGTGTACAATTAACACGAAAGTCATGTAAAATGACGCATACAAAACATGATAATTTTAAATGTAATCGTCATGTAAAACATGTTAGCATTTAGCATTTAGGAGCATGTGTCATTTAGATAAACTAAGAAATATTTTATCTAAATTTCTAGAAAAAGACAAATGCCTTTATAGTGGACATGCATTTAATATCTAAGCAATTAAACGTTGAGCATCAAGATCATGAAGACATATAATTGCATTACATGTGAACAAGTAATCATCTTGAAACATTAAAGCACATATGTGAGGTGCATTGTGTCTAAATTGACTAAGGAGAAGCCTAATTTCTACATGCTTAGTGTGTACTCCTAATAAGATACAAAGTCTATCGATGTAGACTATCATTAGGCATGTTTAGGAAGAGCCATTTAATCAAATTAGAGAATGAATATGAGACTATCACTAGTGGTGCTCAATTCAGGCTAAACATGACCATTTTTATGGGTTATACACCGAACCCAACTTCACTCTTGGAAGCAATTCAACCGTTAGGTCAAATTGAATTTCTAGTGCAATAGATTCTCTAGTATTCATTTATCATGTAGACAAAAATAAAATTCTTAATTTCCTAATGAAGTGTAGCAAAGATAAAATTTGTATTATCTTTTCATAGAGGGCCTAACATGACTCAACTAACATACTTTAATTCCGGTTCGCATAATCCTAATCAAGATGTGTGGAATTCTAAGATAAGCGTAAGCAAGATGTTTTAATCTTTTGTTCAAGATCTATAGGTTGTTTGGTTTCGATTACATATTGCTTGATTTAATTGGAGTGTGTCTAATAATAAGATCATCATACATGTGTAGTTGACACATTAAGAAAATTAGCGGTTTGTTTTTTAAAAGACAAGAGATCGCATATGTTTGACAAATGACAAATATGTTATAATATGAGAGTGTATTTAAGAATTCTCTATTCATCACATGTAAATGAATCTCACAATATTATTTACTTAATTGATTTTGTGATTCTATTTAATGAAAATGAGAAAAAGACCATATTTATATTTATTAAACAAATATGAGTTTTCTAACAATATTATTCTAATCATGTTGTATATTATAATAAAAATAATGTAATAATAATAAATATATTTTTTACTTGTTATATGAATTGACACATATTTTGATAGTTTATTTATCAATTCTAATAACTTATATTTTTTTGAAATAATATTATTGTATTTTTTTTTGTAACATAACCATTTATGCTACGAACAAAATAAGATGCATAGGAAATATATTATCCTTTATCAATCGTTTAATACGATGAGTCCATAAAATCATTAAACATAATGTTTCCCAAACATCATGTTATCCTAGGTGAATATACAATAATATTATTCTTATTTGAGAATTTAGTTAAAAGTGAATTTTAGCTTTGAGTTGTGCTTTTATGTTGTATGAGAAAAGTTTTTCAATGTTTTTAATTTGCTCGTGTTTGGTTTTTCGGAAATGACACATTTACCAATTGCATTGCAATGTAAATTGTTTGAATATTTCGGACGAAACATCCAAGACGTCAATCCTAATTCATTGTGTATTTTATGCATTAATTAAACATTTTAGTATAATATTTGGAACACAACCATTGGACAAGTAGACTCAATATGGCATCATCAACACAAGTGTGAGTTATGATCCGATGCATATTCTTTTCATCTAGAAATGATGTAATGATTTTCATATCAATCAAGTGTGATTGAGTTATGTAGATCCAAGATAATATCTTTTGATATAATCTTGAAACTAAACAAATAAGAATCCGATTTCATGTCCATACATGAAAACTTGTCAATTATATTTAATAAAGGTATCAATCATAATTTGAATAATGAATTGATATATTATCATAATCTTTCTTGACCCTCACTAACACTCATTTAAAAGAAAATAAATAAATATTTAAATAGTGTGTTCCATTAATCCCAAGATTAGTTGTAAGGCGAGGTTGATGAATAATGATAAGTTAATTTCTTATTTCAAGATTGTCGTAAATTTTACTTGTGCGAAAAACTATTTGTTGTTATGTATAATATGCATAGTTTTTTTTAACATTTTTCTTAGTATATATGAGTTTTTCTAACCATTTTTATACAACACACATCTTTTGTAAAATATTGTATGTTTAAAAGAATATAATTATGTGTGTATGTTAGAACCATGCAAGCACAAACATTTTCTTTTTCTTAGTTACTATTGTATTAATACAATATTTTCTTTTGTTTACCAACCCAAGGTCAAACAAAGCAAGTTGTTGAAAATATTTAAACGTGTTGTTGAAAATAGATTAAATCGTTAGAAATATTTAGGTGAGTAGTTTTAACACATTTAATAATATACTTGACAAGTTATTGAACTCTTATTCTTATGTATATTCCCATACTCGAAAAGATTTACAAGATGTTTATGTAACATTTGTAAATTAAGTGATTTATGCCTATATGCAATGCAAATACAATTTCGCAACTTAGTACAAGAAATCTAGCATAAGTTCTAGTTAGGCATGTCGGTAACGCTTTAATCACTTCACTTCATTACCTTGTACACGAATGAAAGAGAATGGTTGATTTACTTGCAAGTAAAAGTTACAAATAAGACCAACACCCTCTCTATTCTTTAGAGAGGTATATTTATAGTTAAACCAAGAGGCTTTCATGCCTTGGTATTTCTACATGCCGGGCTCGGGATTACTTGGGCTTACGCCCGATACACGTGACTGATTAGCTTACATAAACAAGCCCGTTTACCAGTTCTAGCCTATTACAATGTTACATAATTAAATGACCGAGACCTAATTTTCTTAATGAACAAACTTCCTTGTTCGACTTAGTATTTGAGGCTAACAATCTCCCCCGAAGTGAGTTCATTGTGACACTCCTTTATGAGATCAATGAGATTGGTTTTGTCGTTAAGCTTTTGTGATCTTGGTCTCTGTCTACGTTGTAGGCTTGTTCATGCTTTACGATCTTTGATCTTGAGCCTTTGTCATTGTCTTTTGACTTCGTCTTTATGTCCGAGATCTTTAAATCTTTATCCTTTAGTTTTGATCGTCTTTGCCGCCTTGCGATCTTGTGTCTTGACCAACATGCTCATATTTTGCATCATCTTGAAAGTTGCTAACAATCTCCTTTGATAGACTTGATATCTTAAAGGAAGATCTTTAATATCAGAGTTTGCGGAAGTCTTTGTCTTTAATTCTTGAGCTTTCATGATTCTTGAATCTTGATGCTTATAGTATGTCTTTGTAGTTTGAGCATGAGCATGTGGTAATGAATCCGACTTCAGCTAAAATGAGGTGTCTCTGTCTCCATATTTATATGAGTCCTGAAATAAAACAGTCAGCAATAAAGCTTGTAGACGAATATGGCTTTGTCATTCCCCCGGATTTGGTTGGATTAACCTCTGGTTCCGTGAGGACCAACCTGTGATCAGGTAGATTCAATTTAGAAGAATCTCCTTGACATGATTTCTAGCTTTAAGCGTAAGATCCTCCAACACAGATGTATTAGATTCACCATGCTAGCTTGTTCTCAATATCGGAACGTCTCAAAGCAAACAACGCGATATGAGTGAATCGGTTAGTTACTATCTTACCGATTGAGTCGTTAATTCATTTACTGGAACAAGTTTGATTCACATAGAATCGCACCATCATTTCTTTCCAGTTGACACAAGTTTGATTCATATAGAATCGCACAAGTCACCTACCAAGAGCTTGTTTGATGTTGGCTCAAGCAGGATTTCCATCTTTACTGTGAAAACTTAAGTATCACTCGGATGTTCTGGCAATACCACAAGGATAATGCGTAGGACTCTTGTTAACAGCTTGTGAACTTAATGATGTTCAACAAGTGTTTGTCATGGAAAGTGTCCTAATGAGATTTATTTTATTGATCTCTTAGCTCTAGACTCGATTAGTGCGTTTTAGTTTTAGTAATCAGAGGCTGGAGCAGACTGCCACCTATTCAATATCAACTAACTCAGAGTGAGAAAGTCAATAGAAGTCGTGTGTATCTCTGTGACAAATGAGACAAGTTTCTGTTGAGAGAAACTCGAATGGCTGGGAAGGGTTGTGCATTGCATCACTGGGTCCATGATGTCATTCTTTAATATCAGAATTCATCTTTGTGAAAACTGATAGATTATGTATTGACCCGGTTTCTGCCTAAGTTGTGTTGAGGGCTTCTTTCTTTAGACCCTTTATCCATACATTTCTTTTTCATTCTTCAACCCCTTCAATGCTTACCAAGACGTCATTACTAACACCTTGTTGTGATTGTTCCAGTGTTAGCTCAATCTTAGTCGGCATTATTCCCTTATACTCATTCATTTCCAATCATACCTAAGGACTGCTATTTCTAACTATGGAGTGTCCTTGGGTAGATCCCTCTGGTTCTGGTTGGATCATAGGACTGATTCCTAACCTAACCACCTTATGACTTCAGAATCGTAGTGAATTAAGATGTTGTTGGGTAATAGATCGTAACCATAAAACCTTTTACGAAGAGTATCAAGTACTTTGAGTCGATAAAATCACTTATTATTTTTAAGATTATATTTTAATTACATTTCTCCCCTTATTTTAAATACTAATTCACTTAGTTTTTGAAATACCATGTGATTAAGATTTGTCATGAAAATTCTGGTGGGAAAAATATTATTAGCATGAATTATATGGAACTTTAACTTGCTCCCCGTCAATTTTACATATGTTTGACACCAAACAAAATGATACCAATTTGTAAAATGAATATAAAATTGAGGGTTAGCATTGTTGAGCACACAATTTTGAAAGATTATGAATTGTCATTGAAGAATTCTTGAAAAATTATGCTCAACCACTAAATCATCTTATAACATACAATCTATTGAGTAGTCATTATTATTCCTGATTTAAGAATAGTATCTAAAATCAATAAAACATTGTTTTCCGAAAAACTCCTCCTCAAACATTGACTCATTTTGAAAATGTCATCAAATGTAGAAGAATTGTCTTGTAAAACTTTATGAGGGATGGAGTGTTGAACACACAATTTTAAGAGATTATGAATCGTCAGTGAGAAATTCTTAAAAAATTGTGTTCAACTTTTTGAAAAACCAAATGTTAGAAGACTTCTCTTCTAACGCTAAGGATAAGCGCACTTATGCGTACACTCTCCTTTGTCGTTCGGGTCTGAGTTGCAATCTGAGAGCGATTATAAGTCATTAAGAAAAATAGAAATGACATGTTTTGAAAGCATTTGAAACTCCTGTTCGAACTTTATTTACACGCCCGTGTCGATGTTAATCAAAATTTCTAGGTACGTAAATGTTATCGATTCCAAGAGACATGTCGAGAAGATTCTTTTTGTGAAACATTTTCTGATTTTTTGATTTTGTATTTTTCTTTTTGAAATTTTATATTTTTGTATTTTTCTTTTTTCAAAAATATGTACATGTTGATGTTTGATGAAATATCAAGCAGATTCATTTGTCAGAACCTCCAGTTCTGCTGGAGTCAAACATCTCATACCAATTCGTCTGACAAGATACTGAAACCTATCTTCGGGTAAGGCTTTAGTAAACATATCAGCTAATTGGTATTCAGTTCTGACAAAGTACAATTCAATTATACCGTTTTCAACCTGTTCCTTGATGAAATGATATCGAGTATGGATGTGCTTGGTACGGGAGTGCTGCACGGGGTTGCATGAGATTGCTATGGCTGACTGAGAGTCGCAATACAACGGTATTTTGTTGTAGTTGAAGCCATAATCTTGAAGCTGTGTCCTCATCCACATTACTTGAGCACAACTTGCAGATAACGCCACGTATTCAGCCTCTGCTGATGACATTGCAGTACAGTCCTGCTTCTTTGACATCCAGCTGACTAACTTATCACCTAGGAACTATAATTCATCTAGACAGTGCTTTTGTAGTATTAATGCACCCCGGAATGCGAGTCAGGCATATGAAAAAGTCTGTTTAGTTCAAAGTCAGAATCCTTTAGATACCAGAGTCCCATGTTGATGGTACCTCTTAAGTATCGAAAGATCCTTTTAACCTCTTTGAGGTGTTTTTCAGTCGGTCTTGCTTGATATCTTGCACAATAACACACTGCTTGCACTATGTCTGGTCTACTAGATGTCAGATACATGAGTGACCCAATTTTACTACGGTAGTCAGTTTGATCTACGGGTTTACCACTCAAGTCTGCATCTAATTTAGGTTTCGTAGCCATTGGTGTACCAATGCTTTGTCCTTTTTCCATACCATGTTTTTTATGTATTTATAAAGCGTACTTGGCCTGATTGATAAAGATACCTCGTGGGGATTGGTGGATCTAAAGTCCTAAAAAGAATTTCATTTCCCCCATTAAGGATATCTCAAATCTACTATGCATTAATATTTCAAATCGTTTAGAAAATTTTGGGTTTGTGGACCCGAAAATAATGTCATTAACATAAATTTACACAAGTAGAATGTCCTCCCTGTATCTTATCGTGAATAGAGTCGGGTCAATGGTACCTTTAGTAAAACCTTTGGATATTAAGAAATTTGAGAGTTTATCGTACTAGGCTCTCAGAGCTTGCTTTAATCCATATAGAGCTTTCCTTAAGAGGTAAACTTTTTCTGGATGATCGGGATCAACGAACCCATCCGGTTGTGCAACATAAACCTCCTCTTTCAATGCACCATTAAGAAATGACGTTTTCACGTCCATTTGATAAATTGGAAAAGACTTGTGTGCAACATATGCGATGAAAATCCGAACAGCTTCCAAGCAAGCAACTGGAGCGAATGATTCTTCGAAATCAATACCCTTTTCCTGAGCATAACCATTTGCTACAAGTCATGCTTTGTTGCGAATTACAGTTTGGTCTTCATCCTTTTTGTTCTTCCATAACTACTTTAGCTTTAAGACATTCTTGCCAAAGGGTTTGTCAACTAATTCCCAGACTTGAAGTCTGTCAAACTGATGAAGCTCTTCCTGCATTGCTTCTATTCATGAAGAATCAGCCATTGCCTCCTTAATGTTTTTTGGTTCCGCAATACTCACGGTGAGTGCGAACATACACATTTTAGGATTGGTTGCAAGTTGTCGTCTTGTTTGAACTGGCTTGGATGGATTTCTACGAACTTGAGTTAACGGGTGATCTTTTTTCCATCTTTGGAATCTTGTAGTTGATTGAAGGTATGCAAATTTGAATTACCAATATTGTGTGAGGAAGACTCAGCAACTTCATGTACCGATGTACAGAAAGGATTGGTAAATTCATGTTCTGTATCGTCAGCTTGATTATCGTTGTTTTCCTCAACATGAACATTTATGGGAGTTGATGGTTCTAATGTAGGATGAATATTCGTTGAAGGGTGTGTGTCTTATTGAGTAGAATTGTCGGTGGGAGAAGAAGACTTGTTTACACGAGAAGTACCCGTATTGAAAAATTCATCGTATAGAGGACCGAATAGTAGATCCAACTCTTGTTGTGATGGAACTGTTGTATCTGCTGAAGGAGAAACATTTTGTAGTTATGGAACGGGGTCAGAGTTGTCATAATCTGACGCCTTTTGTCGTTGGAGAACGAGGCCTGAAGTTTCATTAGCAACAGAAGTCTCAGACATCTCTTTGATCTCATCAAATTTGAGATGTATGGATTCAACTATTAATCTTGTTCTCTTGTTGTAAACACGATATCCCTTAGACTGAGTAGAGTATCCCACCAGAATACACGGATCCCCTTTTTCTTTCATCTTATCTAAATTTTCACCACATCTGGTTATGTAACAAGTGCAACCAAAGATATAAAGGTGTTTAATTGAAGGTTTTCTGTCATTGATGATGTGATATGCCGTTTTCTCATTTGTCAGGATGATGATTGATCTGTTTTGAGTATAGCATGTGGTTGCAATTGCTTCAGCCCAAAAGAACAAAGAAGTTTAGAAGCTGAAAGCATTGTTCGAGCAGCCTCAACCAGAGTATGGTTTCGTCTTTCGACAACGCCATTCTGTTTAGGTGTTCGAGGAGTAGAAGTTTGATGCTCGATTGCTTCTTCTTTAAAGAATGCATTGAGTGTCTTATTTAAGAACTCAGTATAACACCTCGTGTTTTAGGGTCATTGACGACGTTAATAAATTCACTATGTATTCTTAGTATTGTACGCGTTTGCTTTTAATCGTAATCGTTAAGTTAAATCGCGTAAGCTAAAAATTATCGTTCAAAATACACGGGCATCAAACAATTAAATGTTTACATCAAGCAAGTCTTAAGTAATTATTTTGAGTATAATTATTAACATTGTTCTTTTTGTTTTTATTAGTTGCGTAAAATGTTTACGTTTCGCGATAAAATACGTTTAGGCATACCCGGAACCACATTAATTAATATACGCTTCAACAAATGTCTAATATTTTACCCAATAACTAAAGTTTTATTAAAACTTTACCCAAGTTAATGTTGTTTGTCATATGGTACATAAAAATACACCAAACCATACAATGTGCAAGTATTACACATCTACACTTAATCTTTATGCATTTATACTTCAAGTAATACATGATATTTATGTAAAATATCTAAAACACAACTAGTACTCCCTCCCCCCCTAAATTTCGTGTATATGGAGTCTAGGGAGACAAAGAGCACACATTTTACCACTTGACCTTTTGTACATCTTCATCTCATTAAACCACGACCATGACTAACTTGTTTTTGACCAAAGACTTTCCATGATTTCCTTCCATTGTCCCAAGACCTTCTATGCATCTTTTGACTAGTCTTATTGTTAGCCTTAATTTTATATAAGTCGAACAAGAATGTTATCGGTCTTATTAGTCATAATTAGTCTTGTTAAGTAATAGGCTAGTCGGGTTCAACGGGCTTGGATTGTAATCTAATATTGTCCATGTTTCGGGCTCAAAGCCCAAGAATAGCCAAGCCCGGCCCAAGTTAGAAAGCCCATAAGCCACTCATGGCTCAAGGGTATAAATAGAACCCTCTCCACACATGGAGAGGGTGTTGGTTACCATTTCATAATTTGTGTGTGTGTGTAATCTTCCATCTCTTGTTTTCTCTCTAATAAATCTTCCAACTTTTCTCTTTCTCTTTTCTACTATTTTTGCTTATTGGTATAGCTGACTTGTTCACTAAAGCTTTATCGGAAGATAGGTTTAAGTATCTTGTCAGACAACTCGGTATGAGATGTTTGACTCCAGTTGAACTGGAGGTTCTGGCAATTGAATCTGCTTGATCCATCAAACATCGAATTGTAAATATTTTTATTCTCTCTTTATTTTTGATTTATAAAAAATTTTGAAAAAGAAAATACAATAATATAAAACCAACAAAAAGAAAATAGAAAAATATAAAACCTAGAAAAACAAAATATAAAATCAAGAAAATTTTCAAAAAGAATCTTCTCGACATGTCTCTTGGAATCGA